>CM031681.1:20268799-20336186 GCA_006182925.3 Reinhardtius hippoglossoides | reverse complement strand
TACTCCCTGGTCCTGAGCCCTCCCGAGCACGGAAGTGTCATCACCAGCGTCGTGTGGACTCACAACTCGAACCTGGTGGTGGAGTGGGTGAATAATGTCCTGGAGTTCTACAGGTCGTTTATAGGACGGACCAGCCTGGACAAGAGCACCGCACAACTGACCGTCAGTGCCGCCAAGCAAAGCGACGGGGGAGAATACAGGGTGGAGATCAACAACGTGCGGCAGAGTCAAGTGTACATGGCTACCGTGATCAAGAAGGTGCCCAAGCCCAAGGTGGTGGTGAGTACCCCGTCATGCAGCCGCGACTCCAGCGAGTGTAACTTCACCTGTGAGGGAGACCCCGCCGAGACTGGGCCCCTCACCTACAGCTGGAGGAAGGACTTAAATCAGTTGGAGCGAGGTCAGTGGGAGCTGGGGATGCGGACCATCAACCTCATCAATGACACGACGACGAAGCATACACAAAATATCTCGTGCAGTATGAAGAACCCAGTCAGCGAAGAGGAGAGCGACCGTCTTGATAACCCAATGTACGATCCCGATTATGTGCATCCAGTCAAGCTGGCTGCAGGTATCTGCTTATCGATCATTGTCGTGGTCTTGATTGGACTTGGAGTTTGGAAGCGAGAAGCCATCAAGAAAAGGTTCTGTCCAGGTCCAGGGACTGTATCTTCAGGGGAGGTCGGGAGTTCTGGTTTAGCAGAAAGAGATCCATCTGTTCAGGATCCCCTGAATGAAAAGCCAAACTAGAGAGATTTACATTCCTCCACCAAGGCCATCAGTCTGTCTCACTATGAAACACGAGCAGAAGAAAAAAAGCCAAGATTTGCCCCCAAAATTAATTGACCTCTTCCTTAATTCGTGCCCCAGCCTCCTCTGAACTTCACAGGACTCTGTTCACTGGTTTCTTCGTGTTTCTGCTAACGAACAAACGCAGGCAAAACCACGACCTCCATCCAGCTAATGAAGCTGCTCTACAGGCTCCGCCCCTCGCCTGCATGTTCCCCACAGGTTCCTGTTGTTGTGAACGAGTCTGACCCGGAACAATCTCCTGCTGCTGCTTCACAGGAGAAACAGAAGACTCCAGAAAATGTCTGGTCAATTGTTTGTGGACATTTTCCAGAGTTCCTGTCTGAAATCAGCTTTAAAGTAACCAAAGTAAAAGTACTTTTAATTTGATTTGAAATGTTGATGTGTGAGGTAGAGTTAACTTTAATGACTTCACATGCTTCAACTTAGCCTGTGAATTTATATCTTAGCAGACACGTTTCCATGGACACCAATATTCTGACATTAACCAGAATAAGACAATCTGAATAAGGCACTGCATGTAAAGGGCATGTTCTGATGAATTGAACCTGAATGAGATCATACTGACTAATCAATTATCAAACTAAGACATATGAAGTATTCTGACCTTAGTCTCATTATGTTTATGTGCTAATCTCATTATAATGTCCCATTGGAGGTTTCACAGCATTTTGTGTCATCGACATTCGACAGTTACCAACTGAAGACAACGTGTCCTGGATTTGAGTGTAAACAAGATTTAAAAACAATGAGCAGTTGAAAGTTTGTTAAAATCAGACAGAAAACTCCCAGAAGGGTAAATGACAGTATCGGGCATTAAATAATTCCAGTTTGGAGTTTTCAAATTCTAGTGGGAATGTCAGACGTATGACATAATGTTGACATGTGACATCATCGGTGTAACAAGTCACCAGGATTATGAATGGAATACTCTATTAACAACGTGTGTCAACATTATAATCAGATTATTGTCTTATTCTGAATAAGGCCAATAGTCAATGTATTGGTGTCCATGTAAAGGCAAGTACTATTATAATAACTTCCTAATTGATTTGTTGATGGAGTAATCAGAGTATGATTGTGATGGAAACTGGAATGAGTACTTCAAAGTTGTACTCCTGAGTTAATGATCTTCATTACCTTCCACCGCTGCACAACTATGACTGAACCATGTACACTGAAGGTGAAAATAGTTCCTGGCTCATTATGTGCAATCTTATGTATGTTGGTAACTAATGTTTCTTCATTTTATCCATTTTTATCCTTCACTCGAGGCAGAATAATTGAATGTATTTTTTTAAAACGCAGCCTGTCGTGATTATTATTTTTCCCACAATGTGCACGTACAGGGTCAATGTGAAACATTAAGACGCATGTGTGTGATTAAATTCAACAACCAAGTCATTAACCGAACTATCGCCATGTTTTATGCACTGGCTGCTTCTGTGTATTTAAAGTTGATCCCTGTTTGCTCTGAAAAACAACTTCCTCTCTTGACAAAATGGAAATATGTTACGAAAACCTCCATTTTGTCCGTGTTCTTTATAGTTTCTCATATTTTAAATGTTTGACGCTTTGGAGTTGAGTGCCTTGAAATTAAATTTCTTTTGTTGTGATAGTATAAAGTGTAGATTTGTGTTTATTTCAATCGAACCCATTTATTCATATTTCAAGATTCAAGAGTTTATTGTCATATGCAATGATTACATTAAGTAGTCGCTTGCAATGAAATTCTTGGGTCACAGGCTCTCTTATAGCAATGCTCATAATATTATAAAATAGAACATCAAAATTAGAAATATAAAATACTATATATTATATATATATATAAAAAACAATTAGAAAAACAGTAGTGAAAATGTGCAATAGTGCAAATATGATAAGGTGCAGATTAAGTGGAATTTGACAGATTGGAGGAGTTTAAAAGTCTTATGGCCTGGGGGATGAAACTGTCTCTGTGCCCAACCCAGTCTCATCAGAAAACGTACACCACCTACGTTTGTCCACTTGGAAAAACGTAGGTATCTCACAATTTGGCCTCTCAGATTGTGAGATATCTACGTTTTTCTCTGCCCATTGTTTTGCATTGGCCGGTGCCCACGTCACGTGACTCTCAAGATCCCGTCTGCGAAACCGAAAACATGGCGGACATTCCTTATATTTTCAGATAAAAATGTCATTTTATAATATAGTTTGGGCATTAAAATACATTCTGACACCATTTCTAGCGAGAAATATGCTCTTTGCGTCCACAATCTTCAGCCAGTTCATGCTTACGATCTATATTTTATTAGTTATCACGAATATTTTTCAGATCTCGCCATAAAAATCGTAGTAATGTAACGTTATCGTTGCTATGGTGGTTGCTGTGAACGCTGCCATGCCGTAAACCACGTCGTAGCGTGCTGTTTGAATCATCGTCCGTGCGTTGTGTCGTTCAGTGAGCGTGAATGTTATTCACGTTATTGATATTAATATTTGATATCGATTACACCTCTAATTCGAAGGATCTAAGAATCCCCCGCCACTACAAAGGGTTTTTAATGTACCATACATACAAAACAAATTTGACTACATTCCTAAAATATAAATTAACAGTAAGCTAAAGAAACAGTCTTTTCAATTATACAAATAAAAATAGTAATATTATAATATTATTAATATATACTGTATATACTGTATATACTGTATATACTGTATACATATACATATATTGACATGCTGTTGTAATACATCTATATCTATCTATCTATCTATCTATAATGTAATGTTATATATATATATAAGTAATATTAACAAAAACTTATTGAAAAATAAACACTTAACATTGAACCTTTTATGTCACATTTGTGTGCGCGTGTATGTGTTTTGTGTATATTGATGTTGTGTGTATGTATGTCAACTCCTGGTGTTCTCCTGTGGCTCACACTGCAAGCGCCACGTCTTCCCACTGTAATTAACCGAGAACATTACATTAGAATGGAATTCAAAACTTGACAAGGAAGAAGGGCAACGAGACACAGTGAGCTATAAATGCCATACGCATTGAATATGTTAACATGCACACAGTAAGCTGATTAGTGTAAATGACCTGATTATTGTAATAGTCAATCGTCAAAACAATAGTTTATACTTGTCTTTTTAAAAATATTTTTCAAATAAATAAATAGCACCACATTAGCAGCAACAATTTACATAAAAGTAAAGAAATGCATAATGTTATATAAGAAAAACTAACGATATATAATACTAATTTCTTTATTGTAATATTGCAGTAAACATTAAGTAATTTTAGGGACAATCAAATCCAATTAAGAGACATTCTACATACCACATGGAACAGGGCTCCCGCTCCACCAGTTCCATCACGTTCCCCTGAAACACATTAAAACATGTTTATCATTACAAGCAAACCTATGGTCAGATGACTTTACAGTTTGAAGTTATTGTGATTGTAAATCCAGTTAGTATTTCTGTAGTACAACATTTTTTTGTATATTACAACAGATTTTTTTTACCTCAAATTACAACAAATAAAACCTTCAGCCTTTTGCTTTTCAGTACCTTCTTCACTGGGTAATAATTCTCTTCTCCAGTGATTGAATGGTTGCTTCTGAAAGAGCAAAACAAGAGTACACTTACTCTCAATCTGACCTCATATATATTAATATTAGCATTGTTGCACAATTTGATAATCAATTGTCAGTGGACATCCTAATACTCCTACCAGAGCTATGCATTTAGCACATGCATCATGGAGATCATGGGAACCTACTGGAAATGCTAAAAAACTGGGTGTGTCAATCTAGGGCTGCAACAAGTAATCGATTAACAGTCGACTTCCACTCCAACACAAACTATTAGTGTTTGGGGTTCCACAGGGTTCCACAGGGTTCCTTCCTGTGCACTTTGAACTTGACATGATTCCCCTTGGCTTTATCATCAGCAAAAATAACATGATTACGTTGATGACTTCAAACTCATTAACTAGTCAGCTGGTTGGGAAAAAATAACCACTAGATGGCAGCAAACCTTATTTGGCTTTAGAACGGAAAAAAACAGATCATGCTTATGGGTTTTAAATCATAGACACTAGGGCTGTACAAGATTTCAAAAAATTACGGTCATCGCAATATCAACATGGGTGATGTACATATCACAAAAGACTGCTTGGACTGCGATAAATGGTGTTCCATGTGCCATGTATTCACGCTCTGCATGTCAATATATTTGGCCAATCAGATGGAGCCCTAACGTTTCACACCAAACTGAAACGTTAGGAACCAATATAAACTCTGCTCCATGGTAATTATTAACAAATGCCTAATACTTTTCAATAGTCCCATACCTGTCCAGGAGCCTCAGCTGTTGTGGAGCGTGTCAGGATTCCGGCGATGATGACAATGCCCGCCCTCTACTCTGGTTCTGATTGGCTAACCCCTGACCCTAACTCTGACGGTCCTCATTCCTAAACACCAATACATAGCTCTGGCGCCAATAAGGATTACTAGCCAATCAGAGGGAGAGTAGGGCGGGTCGTCAGGATTACAGTATAGAGTACCTAGTGGGTGCATGTTTTAAGAGGACCCAAATATACTACTAGAACTATAGAACTACTAAGACGTCACATTATGTTTCTCTTGAGCTCATGGAAATGACCTTCACCTTCCACCTACTGTCACCTGAGCCATACTACACTGGGTGTGATTTGAGATTTTGACTGTTCATACCTGGACTATATCTTAACTCCAAGTGGTGGGACAGCCTCACACTTGGATGTAAACCAATGTTAGAACATATTTGCTTATACTGGAGATCTTTAATGTCCCAGAAATGATTTCTGATAGAAAACCCTGCCTCATTCATTGTAGTATTAATGTGTTTGAATAAGTCAGGCTGCCGCTTACCAGCTACTGATTTAAAGTGAAACATCTATTGCTATACTCTGTGTTCATTTCTTTGATGTTAAGAATGTTTCTCATACGACCTTATCAGATTGCATTGTGAAACATCTGGGTCACCTAATTTGAGTGTAAACAAGAGGGTGGACTCTGACTTATGACTGGATGTATTTAGCACTGATACACAAGCTTGATGTTACACATCTTAAACAATATGATATGGGCGCCACTTAGACAACCAGACCTGTGTGCTTTGCTGTGACTATAAATTACTGAAACCTCAGATAAAGAAAGTAATTTTCTGACTTCAGTAGCTGAGGTACTCTCTACAGAATGTAATGTGCCCATTCTACTTCAAGTCCATTTGATCCTTTTGTGTGTTTATTTTGCTTATAGCAGAGCATTCACTGCTTTAACTCAATCAGCATCTTATCTGCCAATAACATGGTGTAGAAGTGCAAGGAAATCCCAATATGTTATGATCAATGTCATTTATTATGCACAAAAATTACATTAAGGCAGTTACTGGAAATGATATGATCAACAATCCTCATGCAAAAATGGTGTTTGGGAGAGGGGGGTTTCCGAGGGAGGGGGCAGCTATGGAGAAAGTTCTGTCACTCCAGGTTTGCTGCTTGGTGCGATGGAGACAGGAGGTTAGCATCAGGAGCGGAGGCTGCGGGAGGGAGTGTGGAGCTGGAGCACAGTGGTTCAGCTTCACTTGAGAAGAACTGAAGGACACAAACAAACCATAGTGTTAAATTATGAAGATGGTTCCCTTTGATTGTTTTTAAAAAAAAGATAAACGTCAGACAGGCCGCTAAAAACTAAATATGCTAAAGCTAACAGCTACCCAACACCAAGCTAAGGCCTTCCTAAGGCTGCCAGGGAGTAGCAACAGTAGCAGTGCAGCAACAGAGTTATTCACACCTTTACCTAATCACAGCACGCACAGTTCTTCATCAGTGGAGAAGTAACTCTCCATGTTTTCCTCTTCAGAGGAGGAGTCATCCAAAGACATTGTTGCCTCTCCAGAATATGTCAGACCCGCTGCAGCCTCCAGATCACCTGAGATGTAGGCATCAGTCCGTGCTTTGAGTTTTGCATGGACGTCACCATTAATCCAGGGCTTCTGGTTTGGAAATGTTCGTACAGTAATCCTGGGTACGACGTCATCGATGCACTTGCTGATGTAGCAGATGACCGCGTCCGTGTACGTGTTGATGTTGTCATCCTGGAACACGCACCGTTCCGTCGTGCTGAAGCGGTCCCGTAGAGCCGAGTCTGATTGGTCGGTCCACCGCTGAATGGTCCGAGTCACCGGTCTGTCACGTTTCAGTGTCTGCCTATAGGAAGGCAGCAGCAGAACTGAGACGTGATCCGATTCGCCGAATGGGGGGCGGGGGAGGGCCTTATACGCATCCCGGAAGGGAGAGTAAACATGGTCGAGCGTGTTCGCTCCGCGCGTAGGACAGCTGATGTGTTGGTGGTATCGCGGCAGGACTTTCCTCATCTTGGCGTTGTTAAAATCTCCGGCCACAATAAACGCAGCCTCGGGCCGTGATGTCTCTGTCCTGTCGGTAACCGCATGCAGCTCGTCCAGGGCCTGATTAGTGTCGGCATGTGGCGGAATGTACACCGCTGTTATACCGACCGGTGTGTTCG
The DNA here is from genome assembly GCA_006182925.3 of Reinhardtius hippoglossoides. Taxonomy (NCBI): domain Eukaryota; kingdom Metazoa; phylum Chordata; class Actinopteri; order Pleuronectiformes; family Pleuronectidae; genus Reinhardtius; species Reinhardtius hippoglossoides. The sequence continues at coordinate 20,328,810 of CM031681.1, read as the reverse complement.
TCTGTTTGCTGTCCTGGCTCCTAAACGGTGGAATGAGCTCCCCAATGACATCAGGACAGCAGCAAGTCTACACATCTTCCACCGCAAACTAAAAACACACCTCTCCGACTATACCTTGAATACAAGTTTAAACTAACAATTTACTAGCACTTAAATGGCATTCCTTATAGCACTTTGTAGTTTGGCTTTCTTGAAGAAATAGTACTTTCTTGATTCTTGTTGTTCTGGGTTTGTACCCTCATGGTTGAATAAATGTAAAAATGTGTTGCCCTTCACTTAACGTGGCCAAGTACAGTGGAGCTGCCCGCCTACCCGCTCTGTATATGCTTCATCAACACACACTCACACACACACACACACCACACACAACACCACAACCACACACAGACACACACACACACACACACACACACCCCTCACACAAAAACACCACACACACACACACAATCTGACCCTAGCTTCTGATTGGCTCAGCATCGATACTCACCGACCCAAACAATAGACAGGAAGCACACAACGGACCTGGCCTAAGCTGGCAAAGGCAGAGGTAAGCACAACAGACCACAACAATTATCAGACAGGAAGCCAAACGTGTTGGCCAATCAAAGGCAGGATAAGAAACAGACGAGAAACTTATTTTTACTTCTTGTTTATTCTCGGTCCGTCTGAAAACTGACTGAGTCGGAGAAATAGAATCGTCTTTAAACCCTGAATAAATGTGCTGTGATATATATTTTTAAATGAATGGAAATTTAAATCAGGCACAGGCACGAAGAGCTGAAGGACCATCGATTTTTACACTGGGCGCGGCCACTCTAATGGAGGTTTCTACTCCGTCGTGATCATCGGAAATAGACTCAGGCAGTCTCCGCCTCACAGCTCGCATTCTGAGGCATAGATGAAGACTGAGTCGCTCCGGTTCTGAGTCGCGGACATGGATGGACACTCGAGCTCCGGGCCCGTCACGGTGCTGCTGCTCGCCGCCCTCACGAGCTCCGCGCTGGGCCAAAGTCATTTGTCGTACTTCTCGGTCGGCGACTCCCTGGTCCTGAGGCCTCCCGAACACGGAAGTGTCATCACCAGCGTCATGTGGACCCACAACAAGAACCTGGTAGTGGAGTGGGTGGGTAATGACACGGAGTTCTACAGGTCGTTTAAAGGACGGACCAGCCTGGACGAGAGCACCGCACAACTGACCGTCAACAACACCACGCTAAGCGACGGGGGAGAATACAGGGTGGAGATCAACAACCGGCAGCAGAGTCAAGTGTACAGGGCTACCGTGATCAAGAAGGTGCCCAAGCCCTCGGTGGTGGTGAGTACCCTGACATGCAGCCCACATCCAGCAACTGTTACCTCACCTGTGAGGGAGACCCCGCCGGGACTGGGCCCCTCACCTACAGCTGGAGGAATGTCTCAGGTGAGTGGGAGCTGGGGCAGCGGACCATGAACCTCATCGGTGACGAGACGACGTGGCGTTACAGAATATCTCGTGCAGTATGAAGAACCCAGTCAGCGAAGAGGAGAGCGACCCTCTTAAGAACCCAATGTACCAGGAGGACCTGGGATCTTTCTCTCCAGGCGGGCTGGCTGCAGGTATCTGCTTCTTGATCTTGTTTGGTCTTGGTGGACTTGGAGTTTGGAAGCGAGAAGCCATCAAGAAAAGGTTCTTTCCGGGGACTGTATCTTCAGTGGAGGTCAGGAGTTCTGATTAGAAGAAAGAGATCCATCTGTTCAGGATCCCCTGAATGGAAAGCCAAACCAAGACCAGGATTTGCTCCCAAAATAATTGACCTCTTCCTTAAGTCGTGCCCCAGCCCTCCTCTAAGCTAATGGAGCTCCAGCATCACATCTGGTCTCCGGTGCCATGAACTACTCGACTGTTCATCCCTGAATTCTTCCTGCTGAAGGATTATTCAGTTTTTTATACAAAACCACAAAAGTAGAGCTGAGGGCAGAAGCTAAGACATTTTATAATCTGACTATTTTTTTTAAGCAACCACCTGTGTACAGGCTGTAGCTGTATGGTATTCAAAATATGAGATGGGTAAGAAAAATAATTCAGTAACTGCCCCGTCTCAATTCATAGTATGACAGTGGTGGAAGAAATGATGCATTTTTAAAAACCAAAGTAGTAAAAACAATAGTTTAGAAATATTGTTTAACTATTATATGTAAAGTCAGGGAATCAAAATGAACTTGAGCTGCTTTCAGACCTTCACTAAACTGATATTCAGATGAAATGTTCTGGAAGTTCTGTATGTGAGAACAAATGTCTGAGTCAGTGTCTCCCTGCAGCCTCCGGGTAAAATGTCTTCAAAATTAATTTGATTTGAAATGTTGATGTGTGAGGTAGAGTTAACTTTAATGACATCACATGCTTCAACTTAGCCTGTGAATTTATATCTTAGCAGACACGTTTCCATGGACACCAATATTCTGACATTAACCATAATAAGACAATCTGAATAAGGCACTGCATGTAAAGGGCATGTTCTGATGAATTGAACCTGAATGAGGTCATACTCTGACTAATCAATTATCAAACTAAGACATATGGAGTATTCTGACCTTAGTCTCATTATGTTTATGTGCTAATCTCATTATAATGTCCCATTGGAGGTTTCACAGCATTTTGTGTCATCGACATTCGACAGTTACCAACTGAAGACAACGTGTCCTGGATTTGAGTGTAAACAAGATTTAAAAACAATGAGCAGTTGAAAGTTTGTTAAAATCAGACAGAAAACTCCCAGAAGGGTAAATGACAGTATCGGGCATTAAATAATTCCAGTTTGGAGTTTTCAAATTCTAGTGGGAATGTCAGACGTATGACATAATGGACGTAATGTTGACATGTGACATCATCGGTGTAACAAGTCACCAGGATTATGAATGGAATACTCTATTAGCAACGTGTGTCAACATTATAATCAGATTATTGTCTTATTCTGAATAAGGCCAATAGTCAATGTATTGGTGTCCATGTAAAGGCAAGTACTATTATAATAACTTCCTAATTGATTTGTTGATGGAGTAATCAGAGTATGATTGTGATGGAAACTGGAATGAGTACTTCAAAGTTGTACTGCTGAGTTAATGATCTTCATTACCTTCCACCGCTGCACAACTATGACTGAACCATGTACACTGAAGGTGAAAATAGTTCCTGGCTCATTATGTGCCATCTTATGTATGTTTTTAACTAATGCTTCTTCATTTTATCCATTTTTATCCTTCACTCGAAGCTGAATAATTGAATGTATTTAAAAAAAAACGCAGCCTGTCGTGAGTCAATCATTTTTCTGATTATTTTTCCCACAATGTGCACGTACAGGGTCAATGTGAAACATGAAGACGCATGTGTGTGATTAAATTCAACAACCAAGTCATTAACCGAACTATCACCATGTTTTATGCACTGGCTGCTTCTGTGTATTTAAAGTTGATCCCTGTCTGCTCTGAAAAACAACTTCCTCTCTTAACAAAATGGAAATATGTTACGAAAAAAAACTCCATTTTGTCCGTGTTATTTATAGTTTCTCACATTTTAAATGTTTGAAGCTGTGGAGTTGTGTGCCTTGAAATTAAATTTCTTTTGTTGTGATAGTATAAAGTGTAGATTTGTGTTTATTTCAATCGAACCCATTTATTCATATATGTCGTAAATGTCACGACTGTTTGCTGTCCTGGCTCCTAAATGACATCAGGACAGCAGAAAGTCTACACATCTTCCACCGCAAACTAAAAACACACCTCTCCGACTATACCTTGAATAAAAGTTTAAACTAACAATTTACTAGCACTTAAATGGCACTTCCTTATAGCACTTTGTAGTTCGGCTTTCTTGAAGAAATAGTACTTTCTTGATTCTTGTTGTTCTGGGTTTGTACCCTCATGGTTGAATGAATGTAAAAATGTGTTGCCTTCGCTTAACGTGGCCAAGTACAGTGGAGCTGCCCGCCTACCCGCTCTGTATATGCTTCATCAACACACACACACACACACACACACACACACACACACACACACACACACACACACACACACACACACACACACACACACACACACACACACACACACACACACAAACCGTGTGTGTCAGTTAATCCCTGAGTTGTGTGTTGTGACTTGTTGTGCAGGGCTGGGAGGAGGGTGATGCAGCGTCGTGGTGGGAAGCAACATGGGGGGGGGACCCATTCTTACCCTGCTTCTGATTGGCTCAACATGATACTCACCAGACTCGGCCAATCAGAGGCAGGGTATGAAACTGACCCAGGATAAGCTTCTTTTTTACTTTCGGTTTATTCTCGGTCTGTCTGAAAACTGACTGAGTCGTAGAAATAGAATCGTCTTTAAACCCTGAATAAATGTGCTGTGATATATATTTTAAATGAATGGAAATGTAAATCGGGCACAGGCACGAGCTGAGACCCTGTGATTGTTTGAAGCTCGGCGGAGAAGGGCGGTGCCGGTGTAACGGAGGTTCCTACTTCCTCAGAAGAAGGTCGTGATCATCGGAAATAGACTCAGGCAGTCTCCGCCTCACAGCTCGTGTTCTGAGGCATATATGAAGTTTGAGTCGCTCCGGTTCTGAGTCGCGGACATGGATGGACACTCGAGCTCCGGGCCCGTCACGGTGCTGCTGCTCGCCGCCCTCACGAGCTCCGCGCTGGGCCAAGTCCATTGTCGTATTTCTCGGTCGGCGACTCCCTGGTGCTGAGTCCTCCCGAACACGGAAGTGTCATCACCAGCGTCGTGTGGACCCGCAGCTCGCACCTGGTGGTGGAGTGGGTGAATAATGACCTGGAGTTCTTCAGGTCGTTTAAAGGACGGACCAGCCTGGACAAGAGCACCGCACAACTGACCGTCAACGACACCACGCAAAGCGACGGGGGAGAATACAGGGTGGAGATCAACAACGGCTGCAGAGTCAAGTGTACAGGGCTACCGTGATCAAGAAGGTGCCCAAGCCCTCGGTGGTGGTGAGTCCCCCGTCATGCAACTCCACATCCAGCGAGTGTAACTTCACCTGTGAGGGAGACCCCGCCGGGACTGGGCCCCTCACCTACAGCTGGAGGAAGGACTTAAATCAGTCGGAGCCGGGTCTGTGGGAGCTGGGGCAGCGGACCATGAAGCTCATCGGTGACACGACGACGAAGCGTATAAAACATATCTCGTGCAGTATGAAGAACCCAGTCAGCGAAGAGGAGAGCGACCGTCTTCAGAACCCAATGTACCCGAAGGAAGGTCTCTCTCCAGGCGAGCTGGCTGCATGTATCTGCTTCTCGATCATTGTCGTGGTCTTGATTGGACTTGGAGTTTGGAAGCGAGAAGCCATCAAGAAAAGGTTCTGTGCAGGTCCAGGGACTGTATCTTCAGGGGAGGTCGGGAGTTCTGGAAGTCCATCTGTTAATCGACCCCTGAATGAAAAGCCAAACTAGAGAGATTTACATTCCTCCACCAAGGCCATCAGTCTGTCTCACTATGAAACACGAGCAGAAGAAAAAAAGTCCAAGATTTGCCCCCAAAATTAATTGACCTCTTCCTTAATTCGTGCCCCAGCCTCCTCTGAACTTCACAGGACTCTGTTCACTGGTTTCTTCGTGTTTCTGCTAACGAACAAACGCAGGCAAAACCACGACCTCCATCCAGCATCACATCTGGTCTCCGGTGCCATGAACAACTCGACTGTTCATCCCTGAATTCTTCCTGCTGAAGAAGGACTATTCAGTTTTTTATATAAAACCACAACAGTAGAGCTGAGGGCAGAAGCTAAGAAATTGTATAATCTGACTATATTGTCTTTTCCTTTTTTTTAAGCAACCACCTGTTACAGGCTGTAGCTGTATGGTATTGAAAATATGAGATGGGTAAGAAAAAAAATTCATTAACTGCCCCGTCTCAATTCATAGTATGACAGTGGTGGAAGAAATGATGCATTTTTTGGAAACAAAGTAGTAAAAACAACAGTTTAGAAATATTATTTAACTATTATATGTAAAGTCAGGGAATCAAAATGAACTTGAGCTGCTTTCAGACCTTCACTGAACTGATATTCAGATGAAATGTTCTGGAAGTTCTGTATGTGAGAACAAATGTCTGAGCCAGTGTCGCCCTGCAGCCTCCGAGTAAAATGTCTTAAAAAATGTCAGAGTGAGAATTCAGCAGGAGGCGAGTGGACGTGTTGATGAGGTTTCTAACACGTGACGGACATGAAACTGGAAGAATATAAATATCTCAGGATGACGAAGAGGAGCCGTACAAGTAGAAGACAAAGACATACTCTATTAGCAACATGTGTCAACATTATATTCATATTATTGTCTTATTCTGAATAAGGCCAATAGTCAATGTATTGGCAAGTACTATTATAATAACTTCCTAATTGATTTGTTGATGGAGTAATCAGAGTATGATTGTGATGGAAACTGGAATGAGTACTTCAAAGTTGTACTGCTGAGTTAATGATCTTCATTACCTTCCACCGCTGCACAACTATGACTGAACCATGTACACTGAAGGTGAAAATAGTTCCTGGCTCATTATGTGCAATCTTATGTATGTTGTTAACTAATGCTTCTTCATTTTATCAATTTTTATCCTTCAGTTGAGGCAGAATAATTGAATGTATTTTTTAAAACGCAGCCTGTCGTGAGTCAATCATTTTTCTGATTATTTTTCCCACAATGTGCACGTACAGGGTCAATGTGAAACATGAAGACGCATGTGTGTGATTAAATTCAACAACCAAGTCATTAACCGAACTATCACCATGTTTTATGCACTGGCTGCTTCTGTGTATTTAAAGTTGATCCCTGTCTGCTCTGAAAAACAACTTCCTCTCTTAACAAAATGGAAATATGTTACGAAAACCTCCATTTTGTCCGTGTTCTTTATAGTTTCTCATATTTTAAATGTTTGACGCTTTGGAGTTGAGTGCCTTGAAATAAAATGTCTTTTGTTGTGATAGTATAAAGTGTAGATTTGTGTTTATTTCAATCGAACTCGTGGGATTCCGGAGGGAAACGAACCCGGAAATACACGGAGGTAACCCTCCCACGTTCCGTCGGTAATGAACTTTAGCTCCCGGTACCGGGGATGGATGTGGACGCAGCCTTCCTGGTGGTCGGTGAGTTCGGACCGTACCAGAAACGGGCGGTGGCGGTTCTGGTCGTGACTCAGGTCAGTAAAGCTCAAACTGTTGTTGTTGTTTTTGTAAAAGAAGAAGAAGAAAGAGGATGAAGAAGAGGAGTCCATGTTGGAGGCGGCAGAGCTACGTGGCTCTCGGGTTCTACTGCTGGTTCATATTTCACCGTTTCACCGGAGCCATTAAACTATATATTCAACTTATATTTATATATTGAACTTCGGGCACTTCTGTGAAGTTAAGCTAGCGCCACAAGTGTGTCCTTCCAGGGTTGATCGCACCAGACTTCATTCAAAAAACCCACATGAATAGAGTTACCTGACTTATCCTCTAGCTTTAAAATAAAGCAACCTATAATTCAATATACAATAGAAATGCATGTGAGCTAATAGTGAATTCGGCTGACAGCAGAAACATTTAAACACGAGTTAATCCAATTTAAAGTCTTATTCTAACACAGTATGTTGGCTAAAACAACAGCTCCGCTCCGGACACCTGCTTTGACGAGCATCTGTGGAACATCGCAACAATTTGCCCATTTATGAAAAGGAAATAACCCACATGGGCGTCAAACGTATGCCGAATTCATCCCGACAGCCCCTTTATTCATATATGTCGTAATTGTGTCGCCCTTCGCTGTGTGTTGTCTCCAGTGTGACGTTAAATGTCAGTGTCCACATCTGTAAATGAGGTTCGTCATTGTGCTCTGTGAGGTTAAGCTAATCCCGTTAGCTGGTTAAACGTCACTAAACTAGTTAACTAAAGTTCCTACAAACACATTAAGACCACTTTCTTCATTCATCTTTAGGTTTTACTTCCCGCCTCTGTTTCCCATATGGATCTTAACCCAGTGTTCAGCTTCTCATTCCTCTTGTTTGAACTCATTAACATGTTTTTAACATGACTTCTAAATGATGTCACATGACTTTAAAAACCTGTTGATCCAAACTGGGAGAAACCAGCCTGAGCCTGAGTGAACGAGCTGCTCAAACCCTCTTCAGTTAGGTTCTAAGCTTTAGATTTATCAATAATAATAATAATAATAATAAATAATACAGAAACTCCGACACGTAGAATTTAAAAGAAAGATGCACTAAAGATTAAAAATGAACATTAAACGAGGTCGGTGCAGTCGCTGAAGTGTTGGAATACTGAGTCTTAATTGAATCTGGATTGTGAAGGGTTCTAGTTTGCAGGAGGGTAGAGGATGTGTTTAAAACGTGGACTCTGTAATCGACATGTTGAAACTACACCTTGACACCTCTTTATAATGTTTACTTAATAACTAAGAGCAAAGAAAAGGATCAGATGTGACGGGCAGATAAAGGATGTACAACGTGCACTTAAACCATAAAAATGTCTGTGCTGGATAACCTGTGCTGTTAGGAGCTTGTGAGAGGTGAACAAATAGTTTGAGGGAAGTTCACATTAAAAGCTTCTATTTAGACTGTAAACTTATGTTGATTGGTTAATAAGTGATTAATTAGTGAAAGTCAACGTTTTTTTTGACTTTCCGAGTTCTTGTTCCGATTTTAGATGGTGTTCATGTGAATTTCATGTCAATCAGGAAACATGGACATTTGAACAAACCTCAGTGTGATAAGAATTATCTTAAATGACAGAAACCATCTTTGACAAACATTTATTTAACGTCTACTTTGATTTTCTTTTAGTTTGGTCCATGTCCCATTTGCTAACATGGAGGAGGTGGGGTTTATACTGCAGCCAGCCACCAGGGGGTGATCAAGATGATTTGGCTTCACTGTCAGTGAGCCGTCATGTCGTCCATCTTTATTCACAGTGTGTTTGTTACAGTTGTGTTCTGTGTGTTTCAGGTGTACATGGCGTTTCAGGCCATGCTGATTGTTCTGGTTGGTTCTACACCCGAGTACCACATCGAGCAGCAGGACGACAGCGCGGCCGGACGCCAGGAGCTGCACCAACAAGTCACCTTTACAGAGGACATCGACTCCATAGTGACCGAGGTGAAGGAGTTAACATTCACGTCGCTCTTACTGAGCCGAGGCCTCTGGATTCATCGTGTGTGCTCGTTTAAATCTCTGCATCTTAAATGTACAGAAACAAAATTGGTTTGTGTGTCTGTCCCCTGTCGCTCCTCAGTGGTTCCTCGTCAAGCAGCAGGCCTATAAGGTCAGTCTCGCTGGATCGCTGTTCTTCGCCGGCCTTCTGGTGGGAAACATCGTCTTCGGGCCGCTTTCCGACAAGATCGGGAGGAGACCGGTCTACTTGACAGGTGAGAGAAACCACAGAGCTTTGATAGACGGGCGCTGTTTGTCCTGGGAACAGTGGAAATTATCTCTGTCTGGAAAATTCTCAAAAAGCATTGGATTCAGGTTTCTTTAAAACTGGGCTTTAGACAGTTTTCAAAAGTTGGAAATTTAATTCACAGTAATTTTGAATATTTTGTTCTGTCTGCTACCGGCAATTATGTTATTTTAATGTTATGTAACAGATGTTTTTTTTGTCACTTCTGCAGTTCATCATCCCATAATGAGCTGGTGTTGTACATGACCTTTAAAGATTTTATCATTTTCTTACTACTCGTAGGCCGAAACCCCGTTGAGTTATTTTCAGAAGAGTTGTGGTTTATATATATTTAATTTGTGGCATGTCCTGAAAAGAAAGTGTGTTTACCAGGAGCTGTAAGGGATCATTGCTTTGTGTCAGCCTTATCACTTATTCATTCACTTCTTCCATAAATCCATAATGATCGTCTCTCTCCCTCCCAGGTCTTTTTTTTGAGGTGGTCTTTGGCTACATGACGGCGTTAGCCCCCAACTACGAGGTCTTCGCCGTGTCTCGTCTTCTGGTGGGACTGATGAACGGCGGCATCGGCCTGGTCTGCTTCGTCCTCACTCAGGAGTACGTGGGCAAGTCCTACTGGGCCATGACAGGCAAGACGACACCACGGAAACATTGTCATTCGCAGTTTTCTATGCTGTCTTGGTTTAGACCTGCTGCTAAATTATTGGCAGTGAAATTGTTTGTTCATCAGGTGAAGTGCAGATTTTTGTGGGTGGGATGGATTTGTTGCATCGGACACTAAAGCCGTTTTCAGACATGACCTCCAGGTAAAATCCAGAGGCGAAGATCTGCGGAGTCCAGTGAATGTCTGAAAGCAGCTTAAACGTCCCTGGTCTCACTTCTTTGTTTCTTCAGGGACATTGACCAGTATGAGTTTTGCGATCGGTATTGCTCTGTTCGGAGCTCTGGGATACTTCATCCGGCCGTGGAGGAGTCTCGCCACGGCAGCCAACTCGCTTGGCGTCCTGTTCTTCCTTCTGTCTGTGTGAGTGTGAACCTCAAAGACAAGTCTCTGCCTGCATCCACATCAAACCAAAACAAACAGAGTGGGGGTTGGTTTTTGGAACACACAGAACAAGGTGTATTTATCCTATACCACAGGTTTCTATTGTCTATTTCTACAAATAACATATCATGACCTCCTAAATATAATCTGACGTGCAAATCTACAACACATATCCACTTCCTTCCGTTGTAAAAAAATTAAGCTCAAAATATCTCAGGTACGAATCTTGTGTTCTTGACGTCATTTTGAGGCAGACCTTGTGCAAACTAACTTTAATTAAAGTTAATGGAAGTTTCTAAGATTAACTCTGTCACATCTTTCAAAATTAAACTATGTGGGAAAATTATATTTCCTCTCTTGTCGTCTCCAGAACTCTTCCAGAGTCTCCTCGTTGGCTGTATTCTCAGGGTCAGACGGAACGAGCTGAAGAGGTGAATGTTTTAATACAGATGTTGTTCTTGAGTAGATCTAGTGTCAGTTTATTCTTTAAAAAAAAAAATATTATTATCTCCGGTTCAACAACAGAGTGAACTGAGGTGTCAAAAAACATGCTTTTAATTTTTTAAGATTTGACCTCAGTGGAAAAATCTAAATGACAAATAATGTTTGAGAAGGAAAACCACAGTTTAATACACAATGTCCATCTGAAACATATTTTAAAATATTGTCATCAAGAGGAATTATGGAGCAGTATGTTCAATTTCGTGGAGAATATTCCTCTGAAATGTCATGGTTAATAAATGAAGTCAGAAGCTGCTCTGGTGTTCACTCGTCTCTGTCTGTAACTGGGCTGTCTTCTGATTGGAGGTTCTGCGCTACATGGCGCTGAGAAACGGCAACGCCGCCAACCACCTGGTGCTGCACCGAGTCGGCACTGCTAAAGCTGGTAACCATGGCAACAGGGGCCCCGGTGTCCTGCAGCTGGTCCTCCATCCGGTCCTGCGCCTGAGGACCATGGTGCTCATGTATGTCTGGTGAGTGTACCACTTGTTGATGGTTGCTGGTTCAAATCCTGCTTCTACCACAGATTCAGTAATTTCTGCTTGTTCTGCAGCTACTGTAGTATTACTGCTGTTAATACTAATTTAAGACAGAGCTGGTATAAAGACCAGCTCTGTCTGCTGATGCAACAACTACATCTTCAGGTTCTGTTAATTCTCTAAATGTTATGATAAAGACATGAATGTTTCCTGCAGATCAAATTGTAAATATCTAAGTATTTTGTCTGAAGGTCATTTTAATACGATGAGTGTGTGTGTTTTGCAGGTATGCGTGCAGTCTGGTGTACTATGGTCTGACTCTTGGGGCCAGTGAAACCTCTGGCAACCGTTACGTTAATGTGGCCATGTACGGTCTGGTGGAGCTGCCCGCCTACCCGCTCTGTATATACTTCATCAACAAACACTGGTGAGACACACACACACACAGACACACAAAAACCGTGTGCGAGGAGTGGCAGTTAATTCTTGTGTTGTGGCTTGTTGTGCAGGGCTGGAAGGAGGAAAAGCATGGCCGGCTTCCTGTGTCTGGCCGGCACCGCCTGCCTCTGCACCACGTTCATCCCTGAAAACACAGGTGAGAGTGATGCAGCTGTCGTGGTGGGAAGCAACAGTTAGAATTCTGTGCTGGAAAAGGAGACGGAGCGGCAGATGCAAGTGTTTTTTAACGGTCAAAATAAATGAATATAATAAAGATCAAACCAAGCTGAACAACACTGTGCCTGCGGCTCGCTGCATCTCCAGGATCGTCGGCTCTATGAAGCTGGGAATACTGTAAGGAATGTGTCATGTCAATGAGTGGCCCCACAGGGACAGTAAAGCAAACTTAAGTGTGTGTTTCTATATAGATTATGATAATATGAAATATTCTCATGTGTCCTCACAGGAGAAAAATCTTCGTCCGATTAGTTTTTTTTCCTCATGAAAATGAAGGTGAATAGTTCACAGACCATTGGAAAGATGAGCATTTCCAAGTTCCCTGTGTTACGTGTTCAGTTGCCTCATGTTACATGTTGAATGAATACAGACGACGCTCCACACGACCCACTGTGATGTTCTGATGTTTGACTGTTTTCAGTGATGGCGAAGCTGAATAGTTTTTCTATCTTGTGTCTGTAGGGTCGTTGCTGAGCGTGCACGTCGTTGGCACTTCTGGGGAAACTGATGGTCAGCGCTGCGTTCAACATCGCCTACATCTACACGTCGGAGCTCTACCCAACAGTTATCAGGTGAACTGCATGTTGTAGCGAGCGTTAACTCTGTGTAACTGTTTAACAGAGCGAGGATTTTAATAAAGTTTTGATCTAAAAGATTTCATGTTGTTATTATGTGTGTGTTTCAGGAACGCTGGTTTGGGGGTGTGTTCAATGTCGAGCAGAGTTGGAGGAATTCTTGCACCATTTGTTCCCTCCATGGTAAGTGTAGTTGTGTGTGTGTGTGTGTGAGAAACCGATTAAACTAAAAAAACAGTGTCTCAATTGCCCCCTGGTGGCTGGGTGTAGTATAGGTCATAAACTCCTCCTCCATAGATGTTTAAGACATGACCTGCAGGTAAAATCCAGAAAAAGAGATGGGGTTTCACACATGAGCAACAAAGCAGGAGGTTTTCTGCACAGACTCGTTCACAACAACATGAAATCCTCCTCGTTATTCAGGTGAGAGGTGGAGCAGCCGGGTGCAGCAGACAGAGACAGGAAGTGATAATTAACTTCACTGTGGAGATCACATGATTTTATATACATCATCCTTGTGTCAGCTCTTATCTCCACAAACTCTCTTGACATCTTCGTCTGTGTCTTCTAAGTGTATGACGCCGCTTTTTCACCAGGAGATATTTGAATTTATTTATATGTATCTCTTGAGCAGATTCGGGACTGTAAATTAGAGATTAGATTTAAAACTATAACTTCACATATTTTCATTGTTTTCTTAAAATTAAAGCTCAACAGTAACTCCTTTATGTTTTTTATTTTAGTTCATGTGATATGAATGTATAATGATGTTTTTGTGAAGTAAAGAAATTTACATTATTGATATATATTATGTGTGTGTGTGTGTGTGTGGTGTGTGTTGCAGCGGGCCATCCACACTTCCATGCCCTTCACTGTGTTCTGTCTGAGCGGCCTCTCCGCAGGCTGCCTTGGCCTCCTGCTTCCTGAGACCCTCAATGGACCCATAGCCGAAACTCTGGAGGAGCTCAACAGCATGACACGCAGCCGAGTGCTGGAGAGCAAGGTGACGCAACGCACATCTGTAACACAGCTGTGAACTGAGGAAGTTACATAGATGATGACTTAAGCCAGTATAAAGGGCCTAAGGGGAGGGAGTTGAGACCTTTCGTGAGAAACAAGAGCAGGCACACAGACAGTTGATTGACAGATTAACACATGATGGGTCAGGTAGGTGTATCGGCTTGTATGACATCATCAGCAGAAGGGTCTGTGTAGTATCGATCGGGGGATGGAGCCGTTGTATTAAGGTCCAATACGACCTGTCAATCATTTCTCAGCACATTTTTGAGATTGAGAAAAATGTATTCATTGTTTACTTAGATTTTTTTGTTTTGTCCATGTCCCATCTGCTAACATGGAGGAGGTGGGGTTTATCACCAGTAGTACAGTCAGCCAACCGCTTTGGAGGGCTATCTTGTCGTCCATTTTTATTTACAATCTGTCATGCACACCTACATATAAAAATAGATTAATTTCATCTATGTAGTCATAATCACAATCCATAATCATCAAACTGTCTTCCTTCAAATTCGTATGATTAATTGATGCTGAAAACACTGGTTCATTAACATCCATACAGACAGAGTAAATTCACTGGGCGGATTGATGATGGATGATAAATCAAATATTAACATCAGTGTGTGCGTGAATCAGTAATTTACTGTAAAGTCAGTCTTCAACAGAAGCAGAGCTGGTCCACAGGTTGAACTCATGAAAGAAACTCTCTGAGAATCAAAATGGCAGAAAGGAGAAGCTCTTTATCTTCGACAGCTGCGGTTTGACGTCCGTTTGGAGCTGAATTTGTCTTTATTCCCTTGTGTCTTTTCGTCTCTTTGACTCCAGGCGCTTTTGTACGACGACAACAAAAGGAAATCAAACAACAAATGAAGCCTACGGCCTTGTCTTCATCGCAGCTGCAGCTCAGGGCAGCGAGACAGGACTGTCCACGCTTAATTCCTTATGGAACTGACTGCCTCAATAGTTTTGAACGGTCCCTTCAATGAACTCGAAGGACATTTCAAACAAGATGGTGCCACGGACGCTCTGGGATTCCCCCTGTTTCTAAATCTACAGGACAGTAGAAACTCTGCCTTGATTCAATATCCCTGAATGATATTGTGGTGTTGGTGCCTTTTAATTGGTGGCAGTTGATCCGACAGGATGGATGTGTGACGTTTGTTAAGCTTCAGGAGAAGCTGCTTAAAAAAGAGTGAGTGAAAAATACTGGATTATTAAAAGGAAACAAGACGAAAAACACATCACACACTCGCTGAGTTCAATTACATTCCTCAAAAGACACTTAATTTCCTGTGGGTGTGGGTGTGGCGGGGGGGGGATCAGTATTTAATGTTGGGAAGATGCAGCTTTACAGCATCAGAACAGACTGAGGTCAGATTATCAATGTTTTTAAGTCAGATTTTTGTGAGACTGAAACTAGATCTCTTTATGATCTGATGTGTACAGGAAGTTTCTGCCTCTCGCCCAATGTCAGCTGGGATTGACCATAGCCAAAAAGAGTGAGTGACTGCCCCCCCCCCCCCTTCACCACGAAGTGATATAATTTAAGATTTAATGTCTCTACCTTCTGTGCCTTTTCTTGTCACCTGTATTACCGATGAAGCTACACTTTGCACGTCAATTGTTTGAAAGACAAAAATATGATTCCTTGTTTATATTCATGTAATTAAAGAAATAAGAAAACAAATGTTGCACAAGATGTTTTATGTGCAGTCATTTTGTATGGAGTGTTGTGGAGTGTGGATATGTTCCCTGTGTGAAGATGCAGGAAAGGTCCTGTGGTGTTTTCCTCACCATCACTCAGACTTACATCAGCCAGTAGAAACAGATGAAGGGCTTTGTGAGCCTGTTTAAAAGTATTATTTATATATCAATCAAATTGTATTTGTATTGTCTCATATTCACAAATCACAGTTTGTCTCAGATCTGAACAAGGTGCAACATCCTCTGTTCTTAATCCTCAAAGAGTAAAACTACCAAAAATACTTTTTGAACAGGAAAATAAACCTCAGTCACGTGTGAGGATTCCTCTCCAAGGACGGACAGAGGTACAATAGATGCTGCGTGTTACTGAACACATCAACAAAATAACAGTATTTACATTAATTACATACAGTACATTAACATTAATTGGAAGAAACAGCTTGTAACATAATGTTTAAAGTATTTATGCATAAGAAAATGTTTGCTAGAGATGAAGGGAGCTGCAATGACAAATGAATTGAGGAGTTATTGTCAGTACTGGTAGAATATGTGTCTTGTTGTGATCATAGTAAACGATCAGCTGCCCCCACGATCAGGATCCATCATCATGATCTATAAATACATGATAAATAAAGTGTATTTATTTATCGATCATGACCCTAAATAAATGATAAATTATTTATTCATCATGTATTTATATGAACATAGTGCTGTATTATAAAGTTAAATAAAACCAAAAATAAAAAAGTCCTCACAACACTTATTATTGTATTTTGAAGAAACTGCTGCAGTTACAGGAAGTGACCAGCAGGCGTCAGTGCGAACCGCTCAGCGAATCACAGCACAGAGAGGCGCCGACGTCATTGTTGGGGTATTTTCAAGATGGCGGCGGACTGAGGCTGCAGCTCCGCAGCTGAGCGCTGAGGGATTTATTCAGTCTTCACCGCGTCACACACCGGGAATGAGCGCTGTTCTCCCGGTGTTCTCCGGGCAACGCTGCGGCTCCTCCGGCTAAAATGCTGGCCCCTTCCTCCCGGAACATCAGAACCTGCTGCTGCGGAGCTCGGCCCACCGGCCGCGGGATCTTACGCCCGAGGCCGAGGCTCTGTTGACGGACTGAGCGGACATGGAGGAGACTGGAGGAGGGTCGCTTTGCTTCGATTTAAACGACGAGGCCGGAGGAGTGAGAGCGGGGCTCGGTGCTCTGAAAGACCGCAGTATCGCACTGCTAGCCGGTGTCAGCGGGGGTCAGGGAGCCGGGAAGGGCCATTTTTATGTGACCGGTAACGGAAGGAATGTAAACACCGACGCGTCGGTACATCCGCCCCCGGTACAGAGGGAGGTGATGCTGGTGGAGAGGAGCCTAACAGACCGCCTGGCCGACAGGTGTGTGGTGTCGGGGGATGTCGGTGACTACCGCGGCCTGAACGGATTCACTGAGTCACTGTGTCAGGAGGAGCCGGCCATGGTGGCCCTGGAGGAGGGAGGCCTCGCAGGGGCCGCTTCCTTTCCGGCTGTGCTTGGGACTCGGGTTTCAGTGGAGACGGGCCCGCAGAAGCTGCAGCGATCTGCGGGGGAGAGCACCGGGGATATCCCGGATGTAACCGTGGGAGGAGAGGAGCCGACGGGCGGTGGTGCGGTTACCGGGAGTGTCAGGACTTCTCTCCCCCTCGAGCGGCAGCCATGCCCGGGGAAGCAGCAGGGGAATTGCGCATTCACCGCAGGTCTCCAGTGTCCAGCTGTGGACATGTCCAACGGGGTGGTGGACAGTGAGGACCCCGGGGTGGACACCGCTTATAACCCGGCAGCAGTGGTTTCCACACCCGGTGTGTGCGACGTGGACTGCGGGGAAGTGAAATTAGCCAACGGCGGTTTACACATCGTGAACAGCTCCAGAGCAACACGTGACTCATCAGATTCAGACACCGACATTCATGTGGACCCGAGGTCAGGGCGAGAGACCGGGGCCTGCAGCGGGGACGAGGTCACTCAGTGCCCCGGGGAGGATGCGCCTGCTGCCGCTGAGCCCCCTCCCTCCCCCGAGGTCTCCCCCACCCCAGATTCAAGTGCCAAACTCCCGTCACCCAGCCCCTCACCCAGCCCGTCCCCCCCAGCAAGCCGAACGGCGACAGCCCGCTCTCAGAGCCCGAGTCCGAGGAGGACGAGGCGGGTTTCGGTGACCTGAGTTTGCCCGTCAGGCCGCAGAGCCTGAGGACTAACCCCGGCCTCCCGGTGTCCCTGAGCTGCGACGCCACCCCGCTGTCCCCGGACGAGGATGGGGGCTTTTATTTTGGAGACGACGGGTACATGGAGGAGTGTCGGGGCGCGTTGGAGGCGGCGGGTCGGAGACAGAGCGCCCCGGACAAACTCCCGGACCTGGCCGACCACCCGGACTGCTCGGACGGGAAACTGATGCCGAAGAGATTCGGCATCGCTGACTTCTTCACCAGGTAAAATACAGTGGCCGGACATGGTCCCCACCCCACCACCATAAATACATAAAGAACATAGTTAGTTTCCACTGCACAACACACAGCTGCTTTCACACATGCCTGAACTCCGGAGAATCTCCGGACATTCTCCAGAGGGGATGAATGTGAGAACGCAAATGTCTGAGTCAGATTCTCCGGACTTCATCCGAAGTTTCTCCAGCCGATAACCCAGTAAAAAGTTAGGAGAATGTCTGGATGAGCTGATGGAGATTATTGGGAGATATCAGCGCCAGGGAGTTGATGAAGAAACTTTCTGAAGAGCAGCCAGAACACATGAGTCTTACTTTTATAGTGTTAAACAGAGAACAACTATTCTTACAGCATGGACTCACACACACACATGAACTCACTCACACACGGTCTTATACACACATGGTCTTACACACTTGGTCACAGTAAACTCACAGATTCTTTATTGTTTCGTGGCAGTGAGATGTTTTCAATGGAAGTGCAGAGCTGGTGTTTGAGTTGATGTTACAGAAAGTTGTGACCAAACCTGACCCAACCCCTCAGGTCCCGTCACACCTCGTGGGGACTTTGGCCGGGTATCTATCACGGAGCTATTGGTGCCGTAAACACCAATCGATATCCAATATATAAAACCACACATTGTGTCTTATTCTAAAACAGCTGCTGTCAAACCTACATGTGCTCATGAGTCCTGAATACGAAGCAGTGTCTGTGTACGACAGCAACTCAGATGTGGAAAGTTCTCTGTGTCCTTCCTCGCCTGAAGGAAGGACACAACTGATATTTACACATTGACCCACATTCGCACGCCAAGCGGGCTTCTCTCACATTCCCCTAACAAAGTCAGGTAAAGCGAGAGCGGAGGCCGACAGCAGTGGACCAATCACAACAGAGGGGATCAGCAAAATGTGGGTCTTAAAGAGACAGGCGCTAAAAAGCAAGTGTTTGAGACAGAGGCTGAAAAGAGGAGCTGCAGCAATGGACATTCTGATAGTGGACATTGGAGCATGTAAACATTTTACAGTCATAACACTAATTAAAGTGATCGATGTGAATATGAACAGGATCTGTCTCCTTTCAGAGGACGTGATCTTGGCGACTTGACCGTTTGACTTATATCTGTCTTTTCATAGAATCTCACAGCTCCAGTCTTGAGCCTGTGTAACAGCTCACATGTTTATCACGCCCTAGTTGAGTATGTGAGCAGTCAGTGATACAGCAGGACTGAATGAGCATCGACTCTGTGCAGCCTCTTTCCTCAGGGCGTAGCCCACATTCACAGCCCCCTCTGCTTTCACTCTCTGAAGCCGAGTCGACCATCGTGCCGACTCGTCACGTTGTTTAGCCGCTGCACAGCAGAGATGCTAAACCCGTCAGGTTCTCGGTTCCTAAAAAGCTGCTATTTCAGACACGTCAGGTTTCAACAACTCACAGGTGCACGAGTAAAGATTCTCTCATCACACACTTTACACACTATGTAATTTTACACTCTGAACACGTAGTTTTTATTATTATTATTCTTTCCCTAAACCATGAACTATTTACAAATGAATAAAGTAATTAAATGACAGAGAGGAACTCAATAACTGATCATTTATAAAATAAATAGTATATAAAGCAAAATATCTATAAATGATTAACTTGCTCGTCTCCAGCTTTTACCTTTTTATTATCAATACATGATTATAACTTTTAAACAGTTTTTACATTAAACTGTTTCCATCTCAAACATTAAACTGCTCGGTGAAAGAAATCCACATTGACGTCTTCGTCTTCTACGTGTACGGCTCCTCTTCTTCATCCTGAGATATTTGTCTTCTTCCAGTTTCACGTCCGTCACGTGTTAGAAACCTCTTCAACACGTCCACTCGCTCACTGGGAAGTTTCCAGACATTTTCTTGCTGTATTCTCACCTGGACTCACTCTGACATTATTCTGAGTTTTTACCAGGGGGCAGCAGGAGAAACTCCAGAGAATGTCCGGAGCAACTGACTCAGACATTTGCGTTCTCACATACAGAACCTCTGGATACCTTCAGGTGAAAATCCGTAGTTCAGTGTAGGTCTGAAAACATCTTAATTGGGCTCAGGGTTGTCAGGGAGACCAAAGTGGCGACAGCGGTTGGCCGAGTGTCTGTTTATATAGGAGAGGTCCGATTATAAGACAGAACCATGAACATGATGTCAGACTAGATATCAAGAGGATTTGTTTTTGTAAATCACTCTGACTTTAAGTCTACATGACTTTATGCAGCTGCAGGTTTTGCAGCTAAAAGAAAATGGTGTCATCAGACTGTGTGGCTTCAGTATCTGTGAGAATGTCATAAATCGTAAAGTCTGTCCCTGCACCCCGACGACATTCCTGTATGAGGAGGTAAAAAGGTTAAATACAGTTAAAACATTGTCTTTTTCCTTAAAATATTTAAGAATTCAGTCCAGAGAGCAGTTCACAGCCTGAGGGGCAGATCTTTCTCTGTTTGTCTATAGAGAAAATCCTGTCCGACTGGCAGGTGGAGGAAAATCTGTGTTTTTTAAATCTCGTCAGTGTGAGCCTGGTTTTGGACTCGGGCCTCGACAGCTGGCTGGAGCGTCCAGCCGTCTCAGAGGAAATCCAGACAGACGGAGCAGCGCTGGAAAATGTCCACGCTGGCTGTTTGTTTCACAGCGTAGCTGAGGGCAGGACGGGGAGGATCAAATGGAAGCAGGAATGTTTCTTTATTTAAATGAACAACTCGCTGCCTGAAGACTGTTTTCTCTGACAGACGTCTGCTTGTGTTTTTGACCTTTTCATGGTTCAATTTATCCTCCTGTAAAATCAGGGAAATTACAAGAACCAACCTATGTTTCAAATTAGTGAAATTATAAGAATGATGGATTTTGTTTTGTAAAAAATTTACTTCACAATTCACTCGCCATCCTCTGCTGTGATTCGTGAACTGAACCCCGTTTAACTTTAGAGAACTGGAGAGAAGTAGTGACAGACGGCTACATGTTTATCTTCTGTCTCACTCGTGCAGCAAGTGAAACAACAAACCAGAAATAAAAAGAGGAAGTTGTTTTCTCCATGTTTCGTCACTGTGGTCTGGTCTCACCACGGCTGCTCTCTGACTCTGCTTTATTCTACCTGTAGAAGCTTTGGTGAAACTGTGGTTTAAAAAAAAACAAAAAAACATGAAATAAAAAACGGAGCCCTGTGAGGTTTCAGCTTCTCAACTTCATCTTCTGCAAATACACAAATCTTTATTGAAGAAGATGAGGAGCTGACAGTGCTGGTGAGTCAGATAGATCAGGTCAGGTCG
This sequence comes from Reinhardtius hippoglossoides, assembly GCA_006182925.3. NCBI lineage: Eukaryota > Metazoa > Chordata > Actinopteri > Pleuronectiformes > Pleuronectidae > Reinhardtius > Reinhardtius hippoglossoides. The sequence goes on along the minus strand of CM031681.1, from coordinate 20,307,615 downwards.
TCTCGATATAAAAGAAATAAAACACGAAGCTTCATCAAACTGCGCCTGGGATGAGAAGAAGCCTTGTTCTCTGCCGACACCTGAGCTGCGTGTGCGTGTGTGTGTGTTCACACACTTCCTCTCCCTCCTTCCCTCTGTCTCCTCCTCCTCAGACTGTCGATCTGGCTGCTTCCTTTTTCCCCCTCCGTCATCATCTTCAGAATCTGCTGCAGTTGCACGATTGTGGTCAGAATGATGATGAGGATGAATTTACCTCATTACATCTCCCAGTGTTTTTCGCTGGATTTTCTCCTGCGTTCGTTTGAGGAACTGAAACCTTTTATCTGGCATCAGCAACTTTAAGGTTTAGAGGAAAACAGCTGTTCATCGTAAACCATGGAAACAGATTTACAAAAACAATTCCAGCTTTGGTTTTGTCCAGAGAATCTTTCGAGAAAGTAAATACATTTAAACACCATTTCACCCACTTTAGTGTGAGCCCATCATCACAAATCCTGAGTCTTTCTTCTCATTTCCCTTTCAGGAGCCTATTTTCTAGGAGATCCAAAGAGCCAAAGGCACCGACCCATAATGCAGCAGGATGGCGACTGTTCAGCAAGACAGGAGCCAGAGGGGCGGATCCAACTAAAGACCCAGCCTCCACAGTGTCCAATCAGCAGGTTGGTTCTTCACGTCCACGTCATCTTGCTGATTCACTCCTCTGCCTCTTAAACCTGTGGTCTTGGTAAATTGTCCAGAACAACTTTACATGTTTGCGGAAACTTCAAAATATAAATAAATCTGTATTTTCTGAACCAGTGGCTCCGCCCTGTGAGAGCCTCCATGTTGAGTTAGTGTTTTTTCTGCTTTTGTAAGCTGTTTAATATAAAGTGCAGATGCAGATGACTGACGTGTGATTGGTCCGACCGATGAGTTGTGTTTGTCAGTACGAATCTTCAGAGGACGAGTAACGCTGTCAGCCTGCTTCTGTTTACATACAACCGCTGGAATAATACAGTAAAATAGATTTACTGTGTGTGTGTAATCATCTGCCTCCCCAGCTGCAGACTGTGAGGAATTTGCCTAGCGAACACACACACACACACACACACACACACACACACACACACACACACACACACACACACACACACACACACACACACACACACACACACACACACACACACACACACACACACACACACACACACACACACACACACACACAATTTACCCCTGTAAGTCCCACTTTTTGTGTTGTATAAGGCTCGGACATGCACACGCACACACAGCTGTTCATCTTCCATCTAGAGCAGGTGCTATCCTAGACACACACACGCACGCACTCACACACGTTCTGGCTCAATTTAATTAAACTACGTTTGCTTTTCACATCAGTGAAACCTGTCAGGCAGCAGCTGTGTCCCTGTCGTCTCATCCATTAGTGGCACGTTCCCACTTTGCTAAAGTGCCTTTGAACAAGATGCCAAATCTCTGCTGTCCTTGCTGTTGTTGTGACCTCTGAGCTTTCGGAGGATGCAGACCCAGGCCCGGCAACGCTAACAGCAAAAGCGTCTGACAGCCACCAGCCTCCGCGCTCGCTCTGCTCACATGGCAGCTGCCAGATTCAGATGATTCATCAGGGAAAGGAGTGAACCAGATGTGGTTTGGCTTCAGCTGGTGGACACGTCAGATACACAACTGAGGAGGAGGAAGAGAGGGGGGAGAGGGGGAGGAGGATGAGGAGGAATGACTGACCTCATCTAATCGTCACTGTGATCATTCGCAGGAATCTTCATCATCAGTCATCAACAGGCTTTTGTTGTGGTCTGAAGTCGGCGTCTTTACACCTGTGGTGAAACCGTCCAAACCTAACGTACATGGTCAATTTATAAAAAAAGACCATTAGCCCCGGTTCAAACTGCAGCTGCCGCAACAGACAAGATGAAGAGGAACCTTTTTGATCCACTCAGGTATCGAACATAGACATGAGAGAAGGTGCGATCATCACAACGACATCAACCAATCACAGTTTTCTGCTATAGCCGACTTGGTAGTGAGGCTGGTTCTGTCTCTGCCTCCGCTCCAGGTCTGGTCTCCTCCTGTTTGTGTGGAGTTAATAATATCTGATCATGGAGAACTGGGTTATTAATCAATAATTATCTCTCCTCCATTTTATTGTTAGGCCGGACCTGTTAATAATTATAAACCTAATTTGATTGGCTGGTGCCTTCACTGCTGCTTGAAAAGTCTATTTGTTTTTTAACAGATTCTACCACCAAGAAAACAAAGGAACAACCTCGCTGCGATTTAGCAGCACGTGATGTGAGATTATAAAGTTGCAAAGCGTTGATTTGAACGTGGAACAGTAACTCGTCGAAGCCTGAAGCTCACTGGTCTCGTGTCGGCAGCTGTGATGATTATCTCTTCAGTTTATCACAGTATGAGACTAAGTGCTTGAGCTATTTAATGTAACTGTTTAAAATCAGTTCCAAACTGTTAGAAAAAAGATCAGTTGTTCCATTAAAAAGCAGCAGTTAAATAATGTTGGTGGAAATCTCCATGGATACAGTGAACTTTATACTTGACTCATATAATAACTATAATTACAAAGTAATTCTGTATCACAGAATGTTATTATATGTTATAAAGCAGCTTTCATGATAGAGTTTTTTCTGAAATCTGGATCAGTCACATGATTTCATACATGAGGCTCAACTCATAGTGAAGGTGTCAGAGCCGCAGTCTGAGGGAAGTCGTCTCCCTCTGCTGGTGACGCTCAGACCTCTGTTTATAAAGGGCTTGTTGTCTTGTTGACCCACAGCTGTTCTGTTCCTGTGAATGAACTGTTTGTTGTGCAGGACACACACACACACACACACATACACATACACATACACTGCAGTGCTTCGACCGTTAGACTCACACGGACACAAGTCTTGACATTCATTAAGCGGCAGCCACATGTAAATATACACACACAAAATGAGAGACACACAAACACACCTGTATTTGTCAGCTTTGATGGTGCAAGTGTGAGTACACACACACACACACACACACACACACACACACACACACACACACACACACACACACACACACACACACACACACACACACACACACACACACACACACACACACAGATGGAGCTCTCTTCAGACTCTGATTCTTTATGCAAGTTATCGTCCAACTGTCGTCGACCAACAAGGGTTCTGATTGTGTGTGTGTGGGGGGGTGTTAAAATTATTTTAACTACACAAAAACAAATCTCACGGTCTGAACGTTTAACACGATCTACAGATATTTTTCATTCAGGTGTTGTTGCATTGCAGATTTCGGATCTTCCATGTTTTTGGGAGTTTTTTTCGTCCTCATCGGCTTTTATCAAAATGTCTTGATTTTCAGGAATTTTAATGAGAACAATGTTCAGTCGCTGCCCTGTAAGAAGCACTGAGAGACTTAGAGACTTGTTTTTTCTGAACTGTAGTTTCCACAGGAGGAGGAAGAAGAGGAGGAGGAGGAAGAGGAGGAGGTGAAGGACTCAGATGTGTCCCCATCTCGGGAGCGCCCCCCAGCTGCAGGGAGGAGGAAGAACCTGGAGTTTGAGCCTCTTTCCACCACAGCGCTCATCCTGGAGGATCGACCAGCGTGAGTAACAGTTGTGATCGTCTTAGCAGTCGCTTGGCAACAGTGAGCATCTGGTGAGAGACGCAGGAGGAAGACGAGGACACACAGAAAGAGAGGAGTCCCCAGGGCGGAACCTGTTACCTGAAACTGCTCATCTCTCCATCCATCCATCTTTCCATCTGTTCATCCTTCCGTCCATTCGTCCGTCTGATTCTCTTTCTCTCTCCTTCAGGAACCTTCCGGCCAAATCTGAGGAGGAAACTCAGCGACACAAACTCGAATATGAGGAGATGGTGGCAGGAGCCAAGAGGAGAGGTACACACACACACACACACACACACACACACACACACACACACACACACACACACACACACACACACACACACACACACACACACACACACACACACACACACACACAACACACACACACACACACACACACACACCACACCACACACACACACACACACACACACACACACACACACACACACACACACACACACACACACACACACACACACACACACACAGGCTGAAATGTCCTCAGTACACTGGTTTAAAACTAAAACTGGTCCCCACAAAGACAGATGTTCAGTGTGAGTGTGGTGTGTCCTTCGCTCAGAGTTGAAAGAAGCACAGAGGAAGAAGCGTCAGATGAAGGAGAGACATCGGCAGGAGGACAGCATCTCCAACGCCATGGTCATCTGGAACACTGAGATCCTGCCTCACTGGGACACCATGTACGTCCGCCCTGCTCCGTGTGTGTGTTTAATACAGTGTGTGTGTGTTTGCACCACTCGTATATTTAGCTCACTCTGTGTGTGTGTGTGTGTGTAGGAAGGGGACGAGGCGGGTGAGGGACCTGTGGTGGCAGGGACTTCCTCCCAGCGTCAGAGGTCGAGTTTGGAGTCTCGCCATCGGCAACGAGCTCAACATCACGTCAGGTATGAACTGACACACACACACTTTCTTTTATTCACTCTCACTTGATTAATCTGCTGCTGAAAATAGCTCCAACAAATGACGTTTCCTTCAGTTGGGTCACAGAGCCTGTTGTAAGGTGTTTTAAAAAAGATTTACGATCCAGGCTTGATCCTGGTTTGACGTGTCTTTGTGTTTCATGCAGATCTGTACGAGATCTTTCTGTCCAGAGCCAAAGAGAAGTGGAGGAGCTACAGCGAGACCAGCTCAGTGAACGACAACGAGAGCGGTATGACGCTGCCGCGGCGTGAAACGAGTCTCTGCTGCCGTCGAACCGACAGAACTGGAAACTAAACCTCTCTCTCTGTCTGTCTGTCTGTCTGTGGTGTGTGTGTGTGTGTGTGTGTGTGTGTGTGTGTGTGTGTGTGTGTGTGTGTGTGTGTGTGTGTGTGTGTGTGTGTGTGTGTGTGTGTGTGTGTGTGTGTGTGTGTGTGTGTGTGTGTGTGTGTGTGTGTGTGTGTGTGTGTGTCTCTCTGGCAGATGGCGCGTCTCTGGCCGACAGAGAGTCCAGTCTGGACCTCATCAAACTGGACATTTCCAGAACCTTCCCCTCTCTCTTCATCTTCCAGAAGGTAACGCGTCTGCTTGTGTGTTTCTGTCACCGTGACGATACTACAGAAAGAAACACTGACACCAGTAGTTATCCCTCTGTATTTTTTAAATGAAACTTCACAGTTTTGTAAATCAGGTAGGGAAGTGGAGAGTTTAGATATTTTAGGTTTCACAGGAGACAAAGTAAGAGTTCAGGTAATTGTGATGTCGCTAAATGATGCGTTTAGGACAATGATGCGATCTCCTCACTTCCTCTCTCCTCTCTCCTCACTTCCTCTCTCCTCAGGGCGGTCCGTACCACGACCTCCTCCACAGTGTTCTCGGAGCTTACACCTGTTACAGGCCCGACATCGGCTATGTGAGTTTGATTTTTCTCCTCCACCCTCAAAGTGATGATATTCAATGATTAACAGACTCAGGGGCGTCGCAACAGGGGAGGTAAAGAGGGCAATTGTTTGGGACCCTGAGCTGAGAGGGTTTGAACACATGAACAACGAGTTCCCTTGTCACTAACTTTCTGCTAAAAGCTTCTTACTTTTAGAGATTTGGTTGGAAACTAGAATGTTTAAATGCGTGTGCCTCTAAAAGTGCATTGTGGGAATTGTGTGTGTATTTTAAAGCTGAAACATTAAATGAAACCGATGAAACAAAAAACGTATGTGACGCCTGTGTTTGTGTGTGTTTGTGTGTTTCCAGGTTCAGGGGATGTCGTTCATCGCTGCTGTTCTGATCCTCAACCTGGAGGAGGCAGAGGCCTTCATCACCTTCGCCAACCTGCTCAATAAACCCTGTCAGATGGCGTTCTTCAGGGTCGACCACGAACTGGTACGTCTCTTTTCACGTTGCTTGGCTTGAGCGTCTGTTTTATCTGTCGTCTGATCCTTTTTTTTTTTTCCCGCCTCCTTTTCTTCCCTTCGTCAGATGTTGAAATACTTTGCAGCCTTTGAGGTTTTCTTTGAGGAGAATCTTCCTCGTCTCTTCAGCCACTTCCAGACGAACAGCCTGACCCCTGACCTCTATCTCATCGACTGGTGAGTCTGGTGTCTTCCACTGAACAGCTGAGGATCTCATTCTGATTCCTCATTCAGAGCAACAGTGAACAACACCCGAGTAATCTAAAGTGTCCGTCTGTGCAGGATCTTCACGCTGTACAGTAAGTCCCTCCCCCTGGACGTGGCGTGTCGAGTGTGGGACGTCTTCTGTCGGGACGGGGAGGAGAGCCTGTTTCGAACGGGGCTGGGTATCCTGCGTCTGTTCGAGGAAGTCCTGCTGCAGATGGACTTCATCCACATCGCTCAGTTCCTCACGCGCCTGCCCGATGACCTGCAGTCGCACACGCTCTTCGTCGCCATGTCCAACACGCACATGATCAGCAGGAACCGCCGCTGGGCTCAGGTCAGTTGCTGAGGAAGAGTTTTCTCTTCACTTTGCATTTCTAGAAAGATGTTAAATTAAATCAGATGAGATTTTTTTTCCCTGATTCACAAGGGACTCAAATGACATCTTTAATTTGTTCTGGTTTGTCTCAGGTGTTTTCTGCTTTGACGAAGGAGGGAATCAAAGAGGTGGATAAAAACACCAGCCCGGCGTTGAGAAGTTAACTGCTGATGCCAAACGCTGCAGTGGAGGAGGATGAAGCTGGCGTCAGGCGGCCGGGGAACTTCAGAGGTGAATGTGAGCTCGTCCTGTCGGCACTGAAGCGAACACCTGAGGCTGCGTAGCTTCAAGCTAAACTCTTCCCTCCCAAGCTCGAAGCAAACACGAGGCTGAGGTCAGAGGAACCGTCAGCTTGAGCGTCGGTGAAGGAACAACGGCCCCCGGGAGTCTGCGCCCCAGAGCGGTCGGTCAAACCTCCACAGCCACTGTCAGTATTTCACGTAGGGATTTAGTTTTGATGAAGCAGCAGCGTCATGTTTCACCAGCGTATCAAAGGTGGAAAAATCAAACAGACTTTCAGCCGCTGGCCGGGTGCAAACACTTGATCCTGGCCTTTGATTGGTTTGTGGTGATTCTGTCTCCTCCGTGTCGGGACGTCTACGCCACTAAGAGCGAGTATTTCTCCGTGTGTAATTCTCAGACTCCAGCTCTAATGTTTCGGTGCTAATCATTTTCTGAAGGCTTCGACTCGTCTGTGGTTTAATAATTAACTTCTGGTCTTCGTGGTTTTTTTTAAATTTCACACTGTTGTTTCATTTGCTGCTTTTCCGGCTCGAACCAGACGATTGATAAGGCTCCAACTTTAAACTGTAACTTTTTAAACTTAAAATCTCTTGACAAATAGAAAATAACATGGTAAGAATCGTAAAGACATTTTGTACAACGTAGATTTTCCAAATCGTAAGCGAAGAATACGTCGAATCATTGATCCTCATTGAGTAAAAAACTAATATAATAACATATTCTGTTTTTACAGGACACTAATTATTCAACTGGACTCAACAATTATTTCCTCTTTGTATTAAATAATTTGAATTCTTCTCCTGAATCAAAAAAATCTCTGATAATGCCTTTTTTTTTTTTTAAGTTAAAATCTGGTGGAATAACTTTGAATGTAGGACGACGCAGTTTTCAATTAGCGTTCAATTAAGATTTTCTGTCAGAACACTTTATACCTGCAGCACCGACGTGTCGTCGTGAACGTTCATCATGTCTTATTTGTTGTTGGAGCAAACTTTGGCTAAAAAAACTTTAACTTTTGCTCGAGTCGATGAACAAAAAGGTTTAAACATTGTTACTTTATAAAGTGTGGCATCGAGTCGTATGAACACACAAAGGTTTTTAAAACAGGTTTTTACTAAAGTACTAACCACGGCAACAACGATCTATGCTAGAAATTCAGCAATTTATCTAAATTAAAATCTCAACACAGGACGCCCCCTGCAGGACCGTCTGTCTTTAACACTCCTCTATTTAAACACTATTAAATATAAACCTCAGCACCAGTTCATCCCTACCTCTATACACACACACACACACACACACACACACACACACACACACACACACCTCTCGAATGTCACCAAACAGCAGAGGATGAGCTATGAACTTAATAACAACATTTTCATCCTGACTTTTTTGTTAACGACCAGATTCTTCCTAAATTTCTAAATGTCAAACCAGAAGGAAGAACAGAAACACACACTGACGTCGTGAAGATTAAAACGAGTGTCACTGCTGTCAAGTAAAATCGTCTTTTAATATTTCAACAACAAAATCTTTTTTCCTCCGACCTCTCCATCGCCTTGTTTTCCGCTCTTACACCAAATCGCTCCACCAATAAGACTCAGCTGTTGATGTTGTACAACAGCCAATCAGAAGCCAGGGCTTGACAGTGAAACCATGACATCGTGCTTCATGGACGTCACATGATCTCTGACATCACACTAACTCAGCAGCACACGTTTTGTTTTTTTAAGAAGTGGTAACGAAGCACTTTACAATAAAAAGACTGGAGATGAAGTTTGAATATGCATTAAAAGTAATAGTTTCCACTACGAGTCTCTGACAGATCGTCGGTTAGAGATTCTACGTTCTGATTCTCTTCACCTCGAAGACTCGGGGAAACGTAAACGATGGTCGTGATGTTTCAGGTGCAACGTTCCCCTCTGCTCACCAACACTCCTCCGTCAACACTCAGACTAACGACTGATGTTTCACAGGTCAAATACTTCTTCTGTTTGTGGAATCATTCCTCCTTCCTTCATGTCAGTCATTTCAAAACTACACCGGTTTGTCTGGATGTTTGTCGTCTGGTAGATTAATTAAAAAATCCACGCAACTGTTAAAAGACTCGGTAACATTCCTCATGAAATACAGTCATTCACAGAAACGCAACAGATTAAAGGTTTCTGATAATAATTCGTATTTAATTGATATGCAATATAAATGAAGACAGTCAGAGATGATCCTCGCTCATTCTTACACGACGGGGAAACATCCGCTGTCGTCGTTGAGATGTAAAACAACGTGAAACTCAAAACTCGGACGTGTTGAAGGTAAAAGACGCTGATTATTTTTGTGTTTGTGCTCAAACTCATTTGGAAAATACAATATGTGCAATATGGTTTAGATTGAGATGAATAATACAGAGACCTGAGCAACGTTCCCTCGTCTCGCTTCACTCCAGATTGTCGATGAAACACTCAAAGAGCCGCAGAGCGACGACGACTTTAATAATGTGAGATTATCTTTTTCCTCCCACATGTTCCAAACATTCATTTTATTTAAGTTTTATCATTTGTATTTTATACTTCCATGTAAATTCATTTAGCTTGGTTCCGTTTACGTGTGCTATGGTTTTTCTTGTTAAATTTCAATGTACATTTTTATTCGCAATGCCTTACAGGTGATGTAAATAAACTGTAAAAATGTTCTTTCTTTTCATATAATGGCCACTAGTTAAATGTGTAAATAAATATCTTAGCAAATGGAATATTGTTATGTTTTTTTCTTTTAATTTAATCTGAGGAGGAAACTCTGCTCACATCTGCTGCAAATTTCACATTGTTCTTGTTTTTTGTGAAATTTTTGAATTAGCACGACAGGAAATTTACATTGTGGTGGTTTTGATAAAAATAAAATTAATTTGAGAGATCAAAATAAAAGGATGAAAAAACGAGCAGGAGAGAAAGTGGAGGAAATGATATTGATATTATCTGAAGATGTTATTTATCAGGATCACACTTTAAGACAACAGGTGTAAAAGCAACAAGATATATTTCGGTATCAAATTTGTTATCAATAACTTGATTGGATCATTATTGTTGATGTAATAACATGTGGTCTCAACATGATTCCTTCTAAAATATTGTAAAAATGAATTATAGAAAATACTTCAGCACCTCAAAAGTGTACTTGTACAATACTTGAGTAAATGCACTTACCACGACTGACCAGCAGGAGGAAATCTGATTCAGTGGCATGTGTCATGTACACATTAGACCACGAGGTGGCGTGTTATGATCAGTTTTATCACGGACACTTGGTTTTCACTTATCATTTATGGAAAATGTGTTTAAAACCGTAAATATGAGAAATGCCTTTGATTCAAAGCACCATGTTCTCTTGGAGATTAATAATTAATTTTCCACCGATATCTTTTATTTTAATTTTAGCAACATTTAGCAACAACAGAGGCCTGGAGCCCCTCTCACGAAGCATCATGGGAACTGTAGTCAAACGATAACATTGACCGATACTTGACAGAAAACACAACTTTTTAGTTTTTGTTTTTCATAACTATTTAAAAAAAGAAAGATTCTCGTAGAGGATCCTGTCAAAAGAAATATTTTATTTTCCTCTTCCCTTTCAGCTGTAAAACCACTAACATGGACGCTCGATCACAGTCGATGCTTCTTTCTGGTTTATGTCAGCTTTACGTCTCAGATCAGATGGAATCAGTTTCCAGAAGGAACCTGATTCAGAGCGTGTGTGAAGATCTCGTCTGTGAAGCGTCAGGAGCAGATGAACCTCAGTCAGGGAGCTCAGGTATTTCCGAGGCCTGCGGTGGAGGAGAGGCGAGGCCGCGAGGGGCCTCCCGCCGCCTCCGAGCGAGGGGAAGAATCCGTGGAGGTATTTGGAGCCAGTCTGGGGGCTTTCCTGTGGAGGGGGGGGGGGGGGCTGCAGGGGAAGAAGGAGGCTGGTGCCCCGGGGGCCTCTGGGATACCACAGCGGGAGGTGGGGAGGCCGAGGTCACAGGAGGCGGCGTGGAGGAGAATGGACGAGTGTTTAAAGAGGAGGAAAAAAACACCAGCAGCAACACAGGGAAAATATCATTTAAATTACGTAAAGTTAAATTAAATTAAATATCGATCAGCTGCTGACGGACGATGTCACACGGGAAATAAACATTGAGAAAAAAATCTTTGAGTTTATTTCATTGAATGTTTGTAAACTGTCACAGAATCAAAGGATAAGGATTTAAAAACCAACTGGATATTTATAAATGAATTATTTTAATTCAGTGATTTAATAACTTCACATTCATTTAGGCTATGGAGGCCAAATGTTGCCAAAACATTATTAATGGATTAAAGACTTATCGTCAGACTTGCTTCTGTTTTTGAAAATGTTAAATCTTTGGGAAAACTGGAAAAACGTCTTTATTTACAAATTTTACATAACATTTCTAGTTTTGTTTCACTGTCTAATATTTTTACTACATGTATGAAGCTTCATATGTTATTTGTGATTACAAAATGGTAAATCTAAGTATATTAAATGAAGTACATAATTAATATTAAATACACTGTGTGTGTGATCACTGTTTAATGTTGTACAGCAAGTTTCTGCATTTATTCATAGATTTATTAAAATTATTAAAAAGTTCATTTAAAGCAGGTAAATAATCTAAATAGAAAATAATTTGATGATTAAAAAAGCAGAAACCTGTTATTGTTTATTGTGATGTGGACGTAAACCTGAGGGTGTGTCCGCACATGGTGACATCACTGGTAGGGTGTGGTCACAGGTGCAGGTGCAGGTTTAATTAAGCTAAATAAGGATCAGTTCATCCATTAAAATAAAATAATTTAAAACAATTTAAACTCCTAAAATCAATTTTTAAGTCACATTAAACTTAATTATTTTGGTATTTTTCTGCAGATTCCCGTGTTTCTAATCATTAATCCTGGAAATAAAAGTCTCCTGGTTGATTTAATAAAAAATATTAACGTGTAACTACAACAACAATTTTTTCTTGGTTTACTCAGAAAGAAATTGTAACTTAAAGAACAACCAAAGTTTTACGATAAATACTTAAAAAGATCTAGTTCTATATAAACTGTAAAAATTAAACCTAATAATTTAAAGCCAATCATGTAAATTATTTCCCTGAACTCCAAAGTTAAAATGATGAGAAATCAAACATAAACAGAATGATTTTTAAAAACCTTCATCATGTCCCTGGTATTTAACCAGATTCATCTTTTCTGGTTTTTACGCCCTCGATGCCTCCAGAAGTTTGAATGATGAAAATAAATATTTACGTCCTCATTCATTTCAGTGGGGGGGGAAAAGAAACGAGGGAGTAATCGGAGGTGAGAGAGGAGGACGGAGGTGAAGACGAAGGGTCAACACACTGTTTCCTGTCCTCTGGGACGTCTGATCACTCATCTCTCCTCCTGCACTCTTTCATCTCTCCCTTCGCTCTCTCCCTCTTCCTCCTCTCATCACTCCATCACCACAGGCTGTTTGCTTTCAGTGCACGATGACCTGCAGAGGACCAGCCCACCGCCGTCACCACGACAACCGCACCGTCTGATTGGCAGGTAGAAAACGGTCACCTGTCAGCGAGCGGCGAGGAGACTTGGAATAAAGTTCGAGGGACTGTGCGTTAAATATTAACGTCAAATTAGAGAATTATGAGCCACATTTAAAATGTTAGTCAAATTAAATCATGTTGAATAATTAGTTCAAAGTTGTAGAAAAACGTTGAGAAAACTCAGGATTCAAAGTCGAATCAACAAGTGTTTAGTCACTGATGTTACAGAGAAAAGATTCGACTGAAGTGAGAAAACTTTGTGTTATATAAAAATATACATATATACGTATATATATGCTCTGATATATCAGCATATATTTGGTCTCTGGTTATTTTATAAAAAAAAGCACAAACTCTCACTGTGCTTTTTGAGACTTTAAAGTTATGCTTGGAAACATTAATTAGTTTTTTTTTTACCGGACAGAAAATGGTCATGAGTAAAGTTGAGTAATTTAAACTGTCGAGGTTTACGCTGTGACCCGGGACGTCCCACCTGTGGAAATCCTCCGACCTCCAGCGGCGGCAGAAAACTCCCCCGAGCTGCTTTCCCATTAGGTCAGTGGTCGGCCCCAGAGGCCAATTCTCTTTAGCTCCCCTTTCACTCCTCGCACAGCGAATACCACCGGGTCAGACGGAGGGAAAGCCGCTAGGCGCCGAGTTGCAATTAGATGCTCCATTATATAAAGGCATATTCAGATAACAGGGGCACCAATGAGGTCAGTACGTGCCTTTTGTTGTGGGATTAATGAGATTTTTAATAAAACAAAAAAATGCCTCCTTCCTTATTGTAATGACCTAATGAGTGTGCCGGTGGCGCCGGGCCATGTTGGTGGGAAAGTCCCGCGGTCGGACCCATCTCTCGGTGCAACCCCCCCCCCCCCCCCCCCCCCCCCCCTCCACTTCATCCCTCCATCCTTTCCTTGCACCTGCATCCCCCCCCCCCCCCAGCGCCGCCCCGTGCTTTCCGGACCCCCCCCTCCAGTGTTTGTATTCAAAGCGAGGAACCAAACGAGTGTTTAATTACCATAAAATGCTATCGGCATTTAGCCCTCTGACACAATGAATGGCAACATAGAGCTCATTGAGGTTATCAACAAGGGGACCACTGGTCAATTGGGTCATTGATTTGGATTGTTTGACAGACCCGGAGCCAAGGCCGCAGGAGCAAGCAAAGTTCAAAAATCCCCCTCAGTTGAATCGAGAAGTTTGTCACAGAATCTGTTGGAAGGGGCTGTCAGCAGCGATTAGGGGGCATGAAAGGGCTCAGCGATCAAACGGGGCCTGTCCCAACGCTGCACATTTAATTAGAATTTGCATGTCTTTGTCCCTGACCCTTCAGCAGGCATGATCTGATTACAAGGGTGAACAGTTAGCACCGGGGGAACGGGGAACTCGCAGCGAACCACCGCACTTATTTATCTTAACGAAACCCTGTCGGCTTTTAAAGACCACAACAGGTCCCCGGCATCGCTCCGTCTCCGCGGCGACCGGACGACGGAGAAGGTCGGACAGAGCCGCCGCGCTCTCGGACGCCGAAGTTCAAGTTTCTGCTGCTCACGTTCCATTTTCCTGCTGCTTCGTTTTCATCTCCCACTGAATTGTGGGAGTTTGGGATCGGAGGAGGGCGGGGGGGGGGGGTGGGGGCTGAGGCGCTCGCTGGCTCATTAATTGGGAGGCACAGCGACCTTTGACCCCAATGATGCAGGGTGACAGGGCAAATGACGAGAGGCGATTGGCTGGCAGCTTCAGCGGTTGAACGTGCCACCAGTGGTGTTCCAGAGTGGAAAAGGGCAGCGAGGAACAAAACACGGCTCTTTCTCTTCTTTCTCTTCTTTCTTCTCTCGTTTCTTTGTTCTTCTCCATTTTACCTGTCGCGGCTTTTTCTCGTCTTTTCTTTTGTCGTAAATTTTTTACCCGAAGGTTGAAAATGAAATAATTATGATGGGATTTTTTTTTTTTTAATAACAAATTTGATTTAATTTAAACCTTGAGAATCACATTTGTAATTTTTTTTAAATATTCAAATAAAATATTATTTGCAGTTATATTTGAATTGTCAGATTTAAATTGAACACAGATTATATGGAAAAGTTATTATTTAACTCATCATAGAAAAACACAACGGGAAAACTGCATCAGGAGCAAATCTGAACAATCTTATAAGAAATAAAACAAATCAAAATAAAGACATTTGTTTTTTTATTTTAGAGGATCTAGAAAGAAATTCTGTATTTTTCGAGTTAATGTTAGAAAAATTCAGATTTTCATTTGTATTTTAACAAGAAAAAAACTTAACTATTTTTCGTTTGTTAATCAAACTTAAATTTTATTTTGAATTTTTTAATGTAAAATTACTCTTTTATACAAATGTCAGTTTGAATTTGATTTGTTATTGAATCAGAATTAATGAATGAAAATTGTGTCAATAAATATAATGAATAAAGTTGTGATAATTATCATTTGTGACAAAAACAATAACAATAATAATAACAATAATTATTATTATTATATATTTTAGATTTAGATTTGGATACTTCTTAATAATAGAATTCACCTGGTTTGAAAACATTTTTGTGATTAGTTCATGTTCAGCATTTGAAACTTTTCTGTTTGTTATTCTTCAACATTTGAATTTACGTTTTTGTTAAACCGAAAAGATCCTTTAATTGTTATAAAATCGTGACATAAAACTTATTGTAATCGAATGATTCTGCTTGGACAGAACATGCCTGTGATGGTGTGAGTGTTGTGTTGTTGGGTGTGTGGTGTGTGTGTGTGTGTGTGTGTGTGTGTGTGTGTGTGTGTGTGTGTGTGTGTGTGAGTCGGAGGTCGTTAGTGTGTGTTTGCATGTCGTCTCCTCTCTCGTCTTTGTTAAAATGTCTCCAGTGTGTCTGGGATGGAGACACGCACTCCGTCCTGCTCCCACATCTCTTCACCTCCTCCTCTTTTCTCTTCATCCGGCTTCTCTCCTCTTTTCTTTACGTCCACTCCTCTTTTTTTCATTCTGTAACTTCTCCTCTTCCACTTTCTCTTCATCTGCTTTTTTCTTACTCTTGTCTCTAACTTCAAATCTGATTCCTCTGCTTTATGGTTTTACTTTCATCAGCGTCTCTGACCAATCAGAAGTCCGAGCTGTGTCCATGCAGCTGACATCATTATACACAGAGGACGTAAAACTGGATTCTACATTTAAATGATTCACAGTAACGTCTTCAGCTGCTTTCGTCCTTTTTAAGTCACAGTTTTCTCAGCCGAGCTCTGATTGGTCAAAGTTTGATCAACTGAGGAAACCGTCGTCATCCAGAAACTCCCTGAAGGTCTCACGTCCAACGTTGGATTAGGGGAAATTGAATAAACTGGTGTTTGAACGTTTGTCTGCGAGTTTTGAAAACTTAATTTGACCTTTTTTAAACAGAATGATCAGGAACACAGGTTTTTAAAGGTTGTAAAACACGTGAATGACTCCTTTAGAAGAAGAGTCTCTGTTTCTGTTAAGTTCAAGGTCACAACGTGCTGGAAACTGAGATCTCTCACCTCGCTGTCTCGTCGGGTCGAAGAAGTAAAAATCCCTTTTGCACGTTGTTCCCAAGAAGTAAAAAACAAAAACAAGTAAACTAACATTTATGCACCAACGCCAAGAACTTCAGTGCACGTGGTGACTGCCAACATATAGAAGAAGAAGAACTGAGAGCGGTCTTCAGGGTGTCGTGTTTCACCACTGCCCATCAGAGCCAATAAACATCTGTGTCTATTCACATTAGAGACTAAAGTGTTTTTTAACCGTTGGAAAAGAAGCTGAAAAGTGTAAAAGGATGCAGTTATTTTATCCATATTTAAAAAAACATTGCTCCATCCGTTGTTTTCAGACCTGCACTGAGTCTGGACATGTCCTAAAATGTTCTGGAGGTTCTGTCTGTGAGAACACAAATGTCAAAGTCAGTTGCTCCGGATAAACTTTCCCTGCAGCCTCCTAGTACAAAGTCTGGAAACTTCCCAGTGAGCGAGTGGACGTGTTGACGAGGTTTCTAACACGTGACGGACGTGAAACTGGAAGAAACAAATGTCTCAGGATGAAGAAGAGGAGCCGTACACGTGGAAGACGAAGACGGCCGACGCCGGTGTGGATGAGCTGTAAACAACCACACTGATCTTTCCACGCCATGTCCCGCCTCCTGCTGCTGTAACTGAACACATCAACAAAATAACAGCATTTACAACATCGATTAGAAGAAACAGTTTGTAACAAACCTCCGTGTTCATCTGCTTTCATCGAGTTTATTTCAACTCATTTAATTTCTCCACTCGTTCCTCCTCTTCCTCTTTGGTTCTTCATCAGCTAACGTCCTTGTGTTGCGGATCATTCACGATCATTAACTTTCGGGACCAAACTTTGGAGAACTTCCAAACCCGGTGGCGTTCAGATTTATGTGTTTCTTTGCGTCATGCGTTGTAACAACTCCCCGTTTGTCACGCTGCAGTCGACCTTTGTGTTCACACAGTTTGGCTCCATGTTCCTCTTGAACTTCTCATTGTCGGCTCCTCTTCGCTCTGATGATAAAAAACTGACGCACGCGCTTACGTACGTGAATCTCACTCCGTCTCCGTTTGCCAGAACGTCGCCTTCCGCTGCGTCGCGTATGTTTGATCGTGTTGTTTGTTTTATGACCGTTTCAAAGACACAACGTCCTGGGAATCACTTTATCGCAGGTCATTTTCCAAATGACAGGGGCTGACGTTGGAATGACGAACGTTGAAATGATATGATTTTGCTCGCCGAGCTCGGTGCAGCCAGGCGGAAAACGGGCTCCTTGTGCTTGGCCGTGGTTTCTGTACTCCCTGAACCCTGAAATAATGACCCTTCCTTGTTCATTAGTGTCTACTCGGTCAATCATAACACATCAGAAATGAGTTTAGCATTCAGGCGCAGGACAATTGACCTTGTGTGTGCCCTTCCTCACCAGCGAGCTGTCACAGGGCTTCATCCAAATTGAGGCAATTAGCTGCGATGTGTCTCCCCCATTAAAGCTGAGTGTTTCCACTGTGTCCTAATGACAGCAGCAGGACATGGTCTAATCAGCCGCGGCGTTTCCCCAGAGTTCACATCCACTCCGAGCTGGCACACCCAGGGCGAGCCGACGGTACGGGACAAAAAGCAAACGGCAGCGGTGACGCCACAGGAGGCTTCGACCTGAGGAAACAGGTAAACAAGTGGCAGCGTCTGACATAAAGATGCTTGAACTCTTTGTGCAATAAAAAAACGTACAAATCTTGCAGGTAATTAAATTCAACGCTGAGTTTTTTAATTGTTTTAAAAGTCCCAAACACCATTTTATCTCTTTAGCTGATGTCACTTCCTGTCTCTGTCGGCTGCACCCGGCTGCTCCCCCTCTCACCTGAAGCATGAGGAGGGTTTGATGCTGTGTTGTTCAAGTGTGAAACACAAACTCTGGAGAAACTCCGGAGACAATTCATGTCTGAAAACGGCTTCATATTGTAAACACGTTCCAAACGTCTCGCTGCACGTGACGGAGATTTTGGGACAAAAAATTGATTCTGTTGAATAGAAACGTTTTATTCATCTCAACCTCGTCTTCTCTTTTTATTGATAACATTTGCTTTTACAGCTTTTAAACTTCAGCAGATCGAGGATGTTTCCGTGGTTTCTGTCAGCAGGACAACTGGAAAGTACTGAACCGACTTCACGGAGGGGCGGGACTGGATCTGAGGAAGAGTCCAGGACATTTTGGAGCAGATCCAGATATATGAGCAGATGTAGGATTACATTTTTATATTCTTTAACTTGAGATAAGCGTTGGTGGAGGTATAAGCTCTCTGAGTGACCTTCTACTTTATTGTCCTAACATGTTCTGTTTTTCTTGTAAAGCACCATAAGCTACATTTCATGAAAATCACCTTTTAAACGACTCGTTAGATCTGAGATTCAGGTCGTGCATTAGACCAGCGAGCGAGCGTCAATATTGTCTTTTGCTCGGCCGTCTTCTCTCTCTCTCAGTTGAAGTGTCACCGCGAGTTGATTCCTCAAACTCTGCAGCTTCCTCTCACTGTGTCTGCGTGAAATGTCACAATTAAAGTGAAGAGTCAAGAAGTCAACGGTTCCTCCTCCTTCCATCACGACACCGGAGAGAAACAACTCTTCATCTCCTCGTCTTTCCAACATGACGTCTTTGTCTTCTACGTGTACGGCTCCTCGTCTTCATCCTGAGATACTTGTGTTCTTCCAGTTTCACGTGCGTCACGTGTTGGAAACCTCGTCAACACGTCCACTCGCTCACTGGGATTTTCCAGACGTTTTACTAGGAGGCTGCAGGAACATGTCAGGAACATGTGAGTTCAGTTCATGTCTGAAAACAGCTTCTCTCATCAGGATTACTCACAAACTACTGAAACGATTTCTATGAATTGCTTTTGTAAAGTTTGGAGCACATCTGGATAAACGAGCACATCCAGGATTTTCCTCTTTCACTTTCTTCAACATGACGAAAGGACTTTTTCCTCAATTTCTTTCTCAGAAATGAAATCACCAATCAGCCTTGTTGGAGCGACACTTTCCTAATGGCCTTGTAGTTTTGAATTATGCATTAGTATATTGTGTATACGTTCCATAAGTTTCTTGTTTGTTCTGTGTTTATTACTTTTCATTCCTGATTTTAAGTTTTATTTCATTTAAAAACTGTATTTTTCCAGTAATTTATTGAGGTGAAAATGTTAAATCGAAACATAAGACATTCCCCAGTTAATAATCACACTAACACTGAACGGGATCATCTCTCTAAACATCATATGTAAAGGCTCCGAACAGATCAGTTGAAATACATGGTCCAGATTCTTTGCATCAACAGAGGGATTTGAACTGGCGTCGCTCCCGTCACAGACCCACTCCTGTAACCTCCGGGTCGCCGCCTGAGCGCCTAAAAGGGATCGGCACTGATGAGATTCCTGTCCAGTTGACCTCCCCCTGTCCTCGTTCAGATGAAACATCCCATAATACCGCCTGTTTGTCCTGACCTCACATGGTCTGAGGTTGTCGGGTTATGTAAGCTCTCTGGACTGAATCTACACAAACAGATTCTTCACCGGGCGGCAGCGGACCGACTACGTTTAAAGACGTATCACAACACAGACGGCATTCACACACACACACACACACACACACACACACACACACACACACACACACACACACACACACACACACACACACACACACACACACACACACACACACACACACACACAGACTGTGTTGTGTAACTTTAGTTTTCTCGTGTTTAATCTAATGAATGTGTGTTTGTGTGAACTTTGTGTAGATACCGGTAATTGGAAGTTACTCAAATTAAAGTACAATAAGTTTTACCATTTACTGGACTTGCAGCAGAGGAGGTGGAGCTGCCTCCGACTGAGGAAGAGTCCAGCAGCATGAACGTGTAGATACAGGATTCATGACTCTGATCAGTTTCTACACTATCACACTGTTGGTTTTTAAACACGTCACCGGTTTTAAATTTCAAGTCAACGATAGATCTCAACACATCATTGTGAATCATCGTGTGTGAGACTCAACAAATCATCACCTGGTTTGTTCAGTTTTACCTCTTCACAATTTACAAATAGCAGATATTTCACTTACTCATTTTTAATATACAACAGTAAGCTCACTTGTCAACGGAGAATTATTTGGATTTGTCAGTTGCAGCATGTTTCCCTTCTTTCCTGTGGTTCTCATCCAGCAGCTCATTGCTCTGTTTTCACTCTTTCTTTAACCACAGATTTTATACAAAGCTTAACCTCATGTAGAAAAACCTCCACAGCGCCACCAGCAGTCTGACAGGATCGTATTCCTGTTTTATAAGGAAGATGATCATTGGAGGAACAACCTGCATAATGGAAAGTCCTGCTGCTGAACTTCAACCAAGTTGAACTTTCACTTGATCTAAACATGCAACTGAGACTCAAAAGAAAACGTTCATAGATTTCAAAGATGGGTTCATAAAAATAAATGAATGATTGCACATTCATCCACAACATCACAGAACCAATCACATTCATCCACAACATCACAGAACCAATCACATTCATCCACAACACCACAGATGACAACACGCCCACTTCAGGCACCGTCTACAAACCAATCAGAGTCAGGTACAGGTAGACGCAGCCCACGGTGGTGATGGCGACAGGACGTACGTATGTCAGGCAAAATTCTTTAGTCCCTAAATTACAATGTGAAACCAAATGAATCAAATGAAACTCTGGAACAAACACATGAAGCTTTGTTCAGACTCTCAGGTGAGAAAATGTTCAGTTGTTGAAGCAGCGACTTTTAATTAGTTTTTCTTGTAACTCAAATTACATGTATTACAAACTTTGCAAAATTGCCTTAAAGTACGAATCAGACCTCTGAGAAATCTCCTTCAACCCAAGAGTCATTCAACAAGCTGCAGTACCCATGATGCTTTGCAGTCATTAGAGCATTTTAACTCCATTGCACCAATCAGAAAGGTCAAGACGTTGCTCTCATGCCAGGAGGTGAAGAAAAGAGCGGATTCAAACGTGAAATACATCAAAATGAAAAGATGAATGACAGAAGAACAATGTGAGTCAGCGAGCTGGTTGGGGAACAGGCGTTCGTGCCGGCCCAGCCTGTGTGCATGTGTGTGTCTCTTTCTGTGAATGAAATAAAAGCTTGTCTTGTTTAGCGAGCCTCTAACAGCGCAAAAGGCTAATAGGGCTGACCCGCTGCTCACCCCGCAGCAGCAGAAGCAGAATGAGAAAGAAAAACAGAGGGAAGAGGAGCCGGTATTCTTCTTGTGCATGAACGAGAAGGGTGAACGAGGGAACGAAGCAGCCCCGGGTGGCAGATTAGTGCAGGTTGTGCCCCTCTGAAGAATGGACGGAGAGACGGAGGAGGGAGGAGAGATGGAGGGATGGAGGGATGGAGAGATGCAGGGAGGAGGGGTAGGCGCCTGATGAGAACAGAGAGAAGAGGAAAACGTCTGCATGTGTTTTATTGATGAGCAGAAAGGAGGTTCAAAATAACCTTTGAACAAATATGCATCTATAGACATGTATATAATGACGATCCCGCCCATGCACGTGCTCGACCAATCAAGAGTCAGTCTCAGCTGTCAATCACGTCCTTTATATCATCAAATAACTAATTAAAACCAAACGGATCAGAAACAGTGAGACCAGAACTAAACTGACAGAAACACACTTTGGCTTCACCTTTGGGAGCTGCCACGTCGTCCATCTTTATTTATGCAACCTGTATATTTACATTTAACCAAAACGTCCATCTTTACCAAACGTTAACCAAAGTGCTTCTGCCACACACACACACACACACACACACACACACCACACACCACACACACACACACACACACACGCACACACACGCACACACACGCACACACACGCACGCACACGCACGCACACGCACACACGCACACACACACATGCACACACACTTTCTGTTCATCTGTTGTCACTTCTCAGATGTTGGGGGGGTCACTCTCAGAAGGAGGATGAACTCATACACACACTCAAACATGTAATATGAGACGCTGAGGCCACACACACACACCACACACACACAACACACACACACCAGGGGGCGCTGATGTAGAGTTTGGTCACCTTGATTTTAGATGTCAAACCTCCGTCTCTCTCTTCTTCTAATGCTGCCGTCTGCTGATGACGACACTGTGATGTGGTCGAAAGCTCCAGAGCGCGTTGGTTAATTTGACAGTGAACTTTGTCGTCTTTACTATGATTCAGATTCGTTCTGCAACGTGGTCGTGTTGCTGATGACCTCGACAGTAAATCTGCGACGTCTGCAGGTGAAAGTCGTCGGAGGATCAGAGGTCAGAGGTCACAGGATCAGTCTGACTCAGAGAAGCAGTGATGGATGTAACAGGAGGTTCACGTCTGACCTCCAGACGCAGCTGACGAGACTTCCTGCAGCCGTTGTGTGTTTGTTGTTGTCGACTCACCGCAGCTCAGAGGAGATGATTGGCGCCCAACAGGGCCCTTCCTCCTGTAAACTGTCCGGTCGCCGTGGGGACGCCAAAACCAGGAAGTGGCACCTTCTAAAAATACCTGATGTGTTGTTGGGGAAACAAGCTGCAGCGATTAGTGGCAGCTTCTCCTGCCGCCGCTGTCCCGGCTTTCACCAGCTACGAGACGGAGAGAGAGACGAGGTACCAGCTACTGACAGAGCAGGGACAGGCTGAGTGTGTGTGTGTGTATGTGTTGAGGTTATACTTTAAAACAAAAATAAAGGCCTTATCTTAGCTAATGTGTGTGTGGACAGAGCCAATGTCCGAGCTGCAGCCTCCTGTCTTTACTACACACACAAACACACACACACACACACACACACACACACACACACACACACACACACACACACACACAGTATGTCTTGAGCTCACGATGTAAAGTGCTTTGTGTTATGATTTGATGATATGCAAATGAAATGGAATTGAGTTGACGATTTGGTATCATGTGCTGGGGGGGGGGGGGCCCTTTTGCCTTTTGCCCTGGGCCCCATAGACTCGTGAAACACTCCTGGACAAATCCCATCACATGAGTGAAACTGGGCTGAATTTCAAACCATAAATTTAAAATATCTTTGCATTTTTCCAGCTAACGTGTCGATAGCTCTGCCAAAGCGCAGGATTTACACACACACACACACACACACACACACACACACACACACACACACACACACACACACACACACACACACACACACACACACACACACACACACACACACACACACACACACACACACACACACACACACACACACACAGTGGTTAGTGGTTACCAGTCGGGCTCACTGGTGCGGAACAGAGGAGCAGTAAGGAGCTCTGAGATGTTAACTGACAGCTCCAGTGTCTGACTGGGTGCGGGTGGTGTCGGGGGGGTTGGAGTAGGTGGAGGGGCGGGGGGGGGGGGCGGGGCGGAGGGGGGGGGGGGTGTGTGTTCTTATTAGGCAGCGCTGTGTGGGCTTTGACCTCTCACACACTTCATGAGTTCACTTCATGAAGCTCACAGCCTCCACGCTCACATGTGTGATGCAGTTTGTCATGATTCTTCTGTTTCTGTTGTTTTTGTTGTTGTGTGTTGTTGTTGTTGTCGACTTGTCACAGCGGCGTCTTTCAAAGTTTATTATCAAACTTCATCCACGTCTTTCCAAAAGGCCTCAGCTTCACCGGCTGTGGTGTCATCAGTGTGCATGAGGTGACTTTTCGGACCCGTTCACACCTTGTTCGGTTCAGACCTCCACACTCTTCAGTTCAGTCTGGTCGGTCGACTGGTTCTCGTCTGTTTTCTTGGCGTCAGGTTAATGTCAGATTAACATTAATTTCTGTTGTGTATTAAAAAGGAATTAGCAGCGTTCCAGCTCTCTGCGTCTTCAGATCCATGGACACCACCCACCCCTGACCCCCCCCCCCCCCCCCCCGCAGCTGCCTCACTGAGCTGGGACACTCGAGGATCATTAAGATCATGGACCTGAGGTTTTAAGACTCATTTACACTCAATGAATATTATCCACAGATTAAAACTTTCTTATTTCTCAAACACAGAAATAAGAAAGTTGTAAGATGATGCTTGTGTTTGGTGAGTGGTCAGAAATGAACTGTTGTACAAAATCAATGTAAAGTAAAATGATAAGAGAACATATCTTTTTCATAAAATATGGCCCAAACAAAACTTTTAATTTAATTTCTTTTATATATTAACTTTTGTCCTACTGAGCAGATGTTCTTGAAACTTTCAGGATGGGACATGGGTGAATAAAGGATCCTCTTTTTATCACTTTGAACATTTACACACTATTTATTCTCAGAGAATAATTAATAATTCACTGATCTTGATGAAAAGAATCAAACATATTTAAAGTGTTTATAAAAACAAACGTAGACTCCGGGTCCAGAAAGTGAAGCCAATGTGACTGACGCCTGTCTTCTGTGCAATAATCAGCAGGGGGCGACTCCACAGGTTGTTTCTATAGAAGTCTATGAGAAAATGACTTCTGACTTTATAACGTCAGTAAACTTTTCCGAAGGAGTTTATGTCCCAATCTCTAGTTTCTAGTCTTGTACCACACTTTGATTGACAGGTATTACCTTCCAATGGGTGCAGGTGGCAGGTGTAGGTGGGCGTGCAGTGTCCTGGAGCGCTCAGTCAGACTCCACCCACTTCTCCTCCATTAAAAAAAAAAGTAAATGTCAAACTGAGGCTTCAGATCAGCAGATGCTTGATCCGGCGTCTGATCGGGTTAAACCTGTGAAATCAAAAGTGTTGTAACATGACAGGAATGTTTCATCCTCTCCAGCTCTAGTCAATTTACTCTGGTGGTGTGTGTGTGTGTGTGTGTGTGGGGGGGGGGTGGGGTGTGTGTGTGGGGGGGGGGGGTTGCACAACATCTGGATCACCTGAGGAGCAGAAGCCACAAACAAGAGAAGGAGGCTCCAGATCAAACGTGAAATATTCAACCACAACTTTAATGATCATATTAAACTTGATCAGTCGAACATGTGGCAGAGAAATAAAGACTTTACTTCAATTTAAGGGAACGAGATAAAAAACTCATTAAGATCAGATAAACTTTGTTGATCCCACACAGATCGTCTTCGACAGGTGAACAGGACGCGCTCCGCCAGCCGCCTCTTTGAACACAACACCTTTATTTGTCCATTTACCTTTTATTTGCTGGTGCCGTCCCTCCCTCTGATTGGCTGACGGATCGGCGAGGTTGCCCCCGCTCGCTCTGGGTGGTTTCTGGTACACGCTGCCATCAGCAGCAGCAGCGGGAAGAGCCCGGAGGGTTCAGAGAAGCTGCTGAACTCTACGTGCACTCAGACATTTATGGTGATTAAATTATAGCTCTCGTGCACGTGGAGGCTGGAACAGGAGGATCTGACGTGTAAACATTTGTTTTGATTTCATTTTCATTCCTCAGCTATTCTCTCTGTGTGTGTGTGTGGTGCGTGTGTGTGCGTGTGCGTGTGTGTGTGCTATTTGCCTCCTGGCTACAGGTGTGAACTGCTCTGACTCCTATAGTTGTGTAATAAAGCTGTATGGAAAGAAAGAAGGCCTGTGTGTGCGTGTGTGTCAGTGAAAGAAGTGAAATCCTTTAATAACAGGTAGCAGCTCAAACCATAAAACAGACGTGGTTTACACAAGTCTGAAAACTACACCAGGCGTAACCATAGCAACAGTGATGAGGTTTAAAAGCAGGACGTATCAGTGTGGGGGCGGAGCCTAAGACTGAAGCAGGTTATCTTTGCTAATGTGACTAAAAAAACTGAATTAGCATCAGTTTGCATGAGACTGGGTTTTTATTTGTTGTTGGATTATTGTTAAAGCTGCATGTTTGTGTTTGTGCTTACCTCTCAGTGTGTGTGTGTCTGTCAACAGGGTTTCCATCCCCTCCCTCTCCAGGGATTTCATTCTCTAGGTTTGCAGACTGACCAATGGGTTTCAGGCTCAAATCCCACCTTGACCTTTGACCCCGGCACTAATTAGCTACGGCCAGAGTGCTGACGGCTATAACACACCCGCCGCGGCTGAATAGAGAGCCTCCCAAGGTTGTCTACAAAAGACTGAGGAAGCTGAGGAGGCCCAAGACGCCTTGAACCTTTAAGCCGTGACTGAGGTGATCAGTGGGCGGATGGAGGCGTTTCCCGAAGCTTCAACGTGACCTTTGTTCGCCTCTAATCCTTCACACAAATAATAAGTTGTCAGCGATGAGGCGACGTTGGGAAAGTGGGTGATGATTGTTGAGGTTCAGAGACTCCGGGGCCAATTCTCGGGCCTCGAAAAACAAAAAGTCCCCGTTACGTCAAACCCACTGTTCAAACATAATGAAGTTGACGTCATCGTCTGCGTCTTCTTCTCCAGAAAAATCTGTTTGCATAAGACAACTTTTTTAAATCTTTGATTGTGCAAAGTCTTCATCCAGACTCTGACCAGCTTTTAAAACATTTTGAAATGTTTTATTGACGTAATCTTATTTGATTTAACTCTTTTCTCACCTTTAGCATTTTATTGTTATATTTAAGCCCCAATATTCTTGATCTTCAGTTTTTTGCTCTTAACTCTTCACTCTTCAATTCAATTTGTTTATTGTGTCCCTGCTGTGTTTATATATGAAACGTTTTATTTCATTTGGGCTTGTGGGATGTTCCTGGTTAGATAAATGATGATAAACATAAATATAGTCACTTAAGCTCAAACGTATGAAACAAAAATAACTGCATGGATTCAGAGAAACACACAAACTGTATCTGAACTCCCTCAGACTGACAACAGAAGGGATTCAGTAGTTGTCGTCCAGTGTGGGTGTGACACACTAACAAGTCGTAACAATAGTTCATTAGGAAACAGTCCCGGGTGTTAAAATCTTTCACGTGACATCAGCTCAGAGAGAATTAAAGATGCGCTCCAAAGTCAACACGGGATGACAGTTGGAAAGACGAGGAGGAGGAGGAGAGAAAACTGAGATGAAGAACGGATTTGTCATCTCAGTTTTCGCTGCGATGACAGTTACGGCATCTCACAGCAGAAAGATGGGGGGGGGGGGGGGGGGGGGGCGGCCTGCGATAAAGGTCACAACCTCAACGATGCTCGTTTTACGTCTTAACCTGCTTGAGTATGTGAGTAATATTTTGATGCGTTGACTCAAAGCCGCATTTCATCATGTGCTTGTTACGGAAAAATGAATTATGATTGAGCCCCTGTGTGGGTGGGAACCCGCCCTGCCCAGGAACCAAGATGTTTTGAACAGTGCAACGTTTCTACATTTAATCCTCTGATCGCTCACTGTTGAATCTTTAGTTGAACATGGTTTGTGATTTCCCGGATGTGTTTTAACTTTTAATATCTGGTTGAACGTGTTGTTGCTGTGTCTTTAATAAACAGCAGCAGCTCGGATCTTTATCGTCATCTCAGAATATTCATTGTAAATCAAATTTGACGACGCATCAGCAGAATGTTCCCCCCACATGTTCCTGTTGCTGTGAACGGAGTCTGACCCGGAACGATCTGCTGCTGCTTCACACGAGAAACACTAAGTTCATCTCTGAGCAGAAAACACCTGACAAACTGAAAGCGTCTGTGTGGAGCCTGACAGACGAAGCCCAGGGCGAAACGACCACATCACACATGTTTGTTCTCATGTTTTAGAAAATAGATTTTATGAGCGAAATTAAACTGAAACTGTTGAACTGGGGGAAGTGACAGAGTCAATTATACCTTCACCCCAGAAGTATGTGACACGTATTTGTTTTGCATGTTTAAGGTAATTGTATGAAAGTATGTCAGAGCTGTGTGTGTGTGTGTGTGTGTGTGTGTGTGTGTGTGTGTGTGTGTGTGTGTGTGTGTGTGTGTGTGTGTGTGTGTGTGTGTGTGCAGCATCCTGCAGCATCCACTGTTTGCAAAACACGCCTCACACAGCAGGTATGTGTCTCCTGCACCTACAAACAGGTAAGAACAAATCTGCAGCGTCCAGGGGAGATGGTGCTGCCTCCTCGAGAGGATCCTTCACATTCTTTCCTTTGTAGCGACTGAGACGCAGAAATGTCGGCGTTGAATCACGTCTGCATCGACTGAGCTGCGTCTTTGTTTGGCCACAAATATTGGAACCTAAAATATTTAGATAAGCGTGTTTTAGTTCTTATTGGACGTGTTGAGTGAGTCTGCAGACACCACAGACATTTCATGTGTCACCACCGTGTCGTCACTTTAACACCACACATACTGATGGAGGTGGCCAGAGGAAACAAGGAGCCTCAGGAGCTGTTTTTCCTTTGGTTGTTTGTGAAGAAATGATCAAACAGATGTTTAAAGACAGTATCTGTTTATAGAGACATCTATAACTGATCAGTCACTGATGACTGATCAGTCTGTAGTTCCTCTCATTGAACAAAAATGAGTCAGTGTCTGTGCAGTACTGATCAAAGGGAAGCTGTGGTATCGAGGCCACGCCCACACACCCATCCCACCAATCATCAATCAGTCTCAGCTGTCAATCAGGACATCTCAGACAGTTTTTATATCATCAAATGACTAATTAGAACCAAACTGAACAGAAACATGAACACTTGATAAGAACGACCTGAAATGACAGAACCATCTTTGACAAACATTTATTTAACATCTACTTTTTATGCCCCATATTGCAGCCAGACACAGGGGGCGATAGAGACATTTTGGTTCAACTTCTGGGAGCCGTCATGTCGTCCATCTTTATTTACAGTCTGTGGTCATGGACCAGACGTGTCACCGAGTGGACCAATCACACTTGATGACACAAGATGGTTTTCACTTTCTATGGATGAACACGTCTACATGCCAACATGTCAGACTCCGGCCATTGTTCCTGTATATTTAATTTTGTGTACATAGTTTTGTAAATCAGATCCCAGCTCTGTGTTTCCATATTTAATCAGCTGATGAATGTGGTGTTTCCTGTTCATTAACGGCCACAGAAATAAACAAATACTCTTCACCTCCCTCCAGCATCAGTGCGGAACCAGAGAGGATCCATTCCCGGACCAGGGCACCGAGCCGGCCTTACGTCACCCGGTACCTAACCCTAACCTTACCACTGACCCAAAAGACCTTTTTTCCCAATTGGGAACAAGTCTTTTGTCTCCGATTGGACGAGTTGTCCCAATTAACCGGTCTTCAGTCTGGAATCTGTCCCCGAAGGTGACCTACGACAGACACATTCACACACACCCTCAGTGCTCTGCTAATCAGCGTTAGCCCACTGTCGCCTGTTGCTAATTGAAGAGTTTGTTGTGTAAACACTTCAACACAACCGGCCTGAATTAGACACTGTCTCCTCCCTCCCTCCCCCGCTCCCTGTTCCCTCACCTCCTCACCTTCACTCCTTTCCTTCCTTACTGTTAGCATCCATTAGCACGCATTGGGCGACGGCGTCTGGACGTCAGGGTCGTTGGTGCAGAATCTCTCAAACCCGGTCGAGTCTGAGGAGACAGTTCGTCCAGATGCTCCAACCAGCCAATAACGCTCTTCCACCACACGGTGGCGCTCATTGTTTCCCAACAATCTGAACCCCAAAAAATGGTTAATTGAAAAATATAGTTATTATCTTTGATTTTATGGTTTTGTCATTTCAGTGTGAACAGAAAATACAAAAAACGAAATAATCAGTAAACAGGGAGATTTTTTTATAAGATATTTACTCATATTAGTGTGAATGTGGCCTCAGAGAAACGTTTACACTGTAAAGCAACAATAAAAACTTTATGAACCTGCCAATCATGTCCCGGAATATTTTATTGATTTAATATATGTGTGGTTCAGTTCATGTCTGGAAAAAGTGTTGGAATTAACAGAAACACATTTCAATCTCGAACTTTGACCTAAAACACGTCTTGAAAAGTTTAAATAAAAACTTTTAAAAGTTAATTACGTAGATGAATTAGATTAGATTGTACAGACTTAGTGTTTCTGCATAAGACTTTTAAATTTTGTTACCGTATACAAAAACCCATTTACAATGAACCTGTCTGGAGATCACACACACATGATAGAGCTTAATTACAGTGTGTGTGTGTGTGTGTGTGTTTGTGTGTGTGTGAGACATTCAGGGAACTCGTTAATTACATTCATTCCACACACTGATAACAACACTGCAGTGAATTTAACTTTCTTCATCTCTCGTTGGTTAAAATCAGATTCTGAGTTAAATCTCTCTCTGTCACTCGTTAAACAAACCACCAGGAGATTAACAGAAGCCATTGAAAAAGCCGTCTCCTGTAATGATTGTGTGTTTGTGTGTTTGTGTGTTATCAGTGGCGGAGCAGTTAGCGAGCTGATAGTGCTGACGATCGCCTGCTGTCTGCGTTTACCCTCCATCCTGAGCTGCAGATAACAGCAGATCACATCCAGACATCACCGTCCCCGAGCCGCTGGCGGCGGCAACAGAGAAATGATGTCGGACAGCGTGGAGGGAAAAACACTCAGCGCTCGTCCAGTAGAGGAACCTAAAGAAATCAAACTGAGGGAGAAAGAGAAGAATCTGCTGAAATCTGTTCCACAATAACATCTGACATGGAAATTACACATGTCATGAGTTTAAATGTGTTTTCAGACCTGAACTGAACCACAGACATGTTCCTGACATGTTCTAGAGGTTCTCTACATGAGAACACGTCTGACCCGGACGATCTCCTGCTGCTTCTTCATACGTGGAAGACCAGCTCCAGAAAAGTTGGACACACCTTTTACCTCCAGTGTCCAAAACATTCCCGTCTTTCCAAAATCATCTCCTACTCTCTCACTAAAAGCAATAAAAGCCAAACGGCAAAATGATAAACAAAAGTCAAAAAAACTGACTCTTAAACTACATTTAGTCCAGTTTTTAAATTCATCATTGTGACCACTCACATAAAGGTTCTTCATAGTGCTTGAAACTGAGCGACACCTGTTTATAAGAGATCATTGTCTCTGTCCTCACCTCATCAGACTAATTATTAAAGACTTTGGCAACAAACTAAAGTCTCATCTGGGTTTTAATCTCTTACATGTGATGAATGAGCTTCGTCACACACGTTCACATCGACTGCATGAATGAGAAACTGTCAGGCTCGACAGGAGGAAACCTGCAGGTCATCTTCGCGGAGGGAGTAACCGTGGTAACAGATTAAGAATTATAGTTTCCTTCATCTCAGCGCTAACAAACTCAGAGTTTTTTCACTAAACCCAGTTTCTGGAAGGAGGCCCAGGTGTATCTGTGGCCGGGGTCACTGTACCTTCGTCTGAATCAACACGCTGCAAACACAGCCGGAGGCGGCAGCACAAGATATGTCGAGTAATTGCTTGTAATTAGGGTCATTAGTGTGTGAAGATATGTGTGTGTGTGTGTGTGTGTGTGTGTGTGTGGTTTTGGGGTTACACACAGGTGAGAGAGGGGTGTGTGAGCTTTACAACTTTTAACATCTGCGGCCAGTCGACTGGAACCAAGTCAACTGTCTGCTGTCTACCTGTGTGTGTGTGTGTGTGTGTGTGTGTGTGTGTGTGTGTGTGTGTGTGTGTGTGTGTGTGTACTGTAAAACACTGCAGTAGATGACTGTATAAGTGCTTTTAAAACGTTCTCATAGTTTTTCCCATTCCTAAAACTTCTCTCACTGTTCAAACCTGTCATGTCTTTACTCTCCATGAATGTCCTACTTGGCAACACACGTCCTCCCTGTTCTACAAATGTCCTCGCTCTCCAATAACGTCTTCACTAAACAAAGTATCCTCATTTTCTAAATAAGGACTTGCTTTCGAAAACACCAATTTTCAGAAATGTTCTCCCTTTGCAACAAATAAATGTCCCTCCTTCGAATCACGCCGTCTTGTCTCGTCTTACTTTCCATAAATGTCCTTTCATAGACTAGAACTCTAGCTGGTCCTCACAGAGATGGAAAAGTGAGCCCACACACACAGTGTGAGTTAATGGTACGTACCTGAGGCAGTTTCCCTCCCGATCCCTCCGTCAGAAGCCGTAACCGTCCTGCTGTTATTATGTCTCCCCACATTAATCTTCAGTTTGTCTAATCAGACCTACTGTAATTATCAGATCAGGTTCACAGAGGCCGTGGGAAGAGCGAGAGAGAGAAGGAGAGAGGCAGGTTAGAATATACAGAAAGCACAATAACTCCCTCCCACTGATGGACATTAATGCATGATGAGAATAAACGGAGGGATGAATGGAGCGTCTACCTCCGATGACCTCGTCCACAGGGAACGTGCAGAGGAACCCTCCCTGAAAACCAGCGTAGAGGATCCGATCAGGCGTTAATGTCATTCAAGCTTTTAACGAGTTTGAAATCGACCAAATGTCAGTTTGTGTTTTTGTTAGACAAACTGTACAATTACCAAAGACGTGGAGAAGTTGCAGATAAACCCCTTCAAACTTCAAGGCTGAAAATCGCTCGCTTGGTTAGATCCATACAAAGAGCAGCTGAAGCTTTGAGGACAATGACGACTGTCATTTTGTCCACAGACTGAAGAAAGATGACGACACGTCTGTACTTCCCCCCTGAGATTAAATATCTTGAATACGGGCGACGCCTTCTTTCACTTTACGTCTTTTTCAGTCAGAATCTGTGGAGCAGTGATCGTGGAGCCGTGGTATTAAGATCCCGCCCATTCACACACACGACCAATCGAGAGTCCGCTCGTTTTTATATCATCAAATAACTAATTCAAACCAAACTGATCAGGAACACTGAACACTTGAACAAACATCAGTGGGATGAGAACGACCTCAAAGGACAGGAAACCATCTTTGACATTTATTTAACCTTGACTTTGAGTCTTTGGACCAGGGGGCACTTTGGCTTTGTATTTGGGAGCCGTCATGACGTTCATCTTTTAACTATTGAATTTACAACCTATTTGAGATGATGCTGATTTGGTCGTTAGTGGCGTTGTTTATTATTGTGTAATTAGCTACAATGCTAAAAACAGGTTGGGTTGTATTAGCAGTGAAGCTACGTAACCAGGAAACTTACATCTCCTGACTAAAACGTTTTCAAAACAAGTAAAATGTAGAAGTTTAATGAATTTGACAGAATAAAATGTCAATTTAAATCAACAACTCTTGACCAACAAATTGTTGTATTTAACTAATATTAATGATAAAAGAGAGGTTGAAACAGAGTGATTTTGCAGTGCAGCCTCCCAGCGGTCGCTCGGCGGTGGAGGTGACTGTTTTTGCTCGCAGCGCTCGGCGGGAGCGGATCTGAGCGCTGAACCGAAGCAAAGCAGAGTAATTGTCTCTTTCCTCCTTAACAGGATTAGAGCCCAGCGGTGTGGCGGGTTCAGGCCTCCAGTCAACCGTGCGGGTTGGAAGCCGCCCGAGGCTGCCAGCTGGACAACCGCTAACGTTAGCCCGGGTCGCTGAGCTCCTCCAGGGTCTCGACGTCGACAGGAGAGAAAGTGAAGGAGGAGAAACTAAGTTTAGATGCTCAGTCAACTTTTATATAAAGACTTAAATAAAGTTTATGGCACGTTACCAGAGAAGAGAAGGAGGAGGTTGTGGAAACGTACGTAAAAACGGGCTGAGACGTCATGATTGACAGCTGAGACTGCAAGTGACATCATCACCACGAGATGGCAGCGTTCGTATCCGGGGAGATACGTCGTCCATCTTTATGCTCATTGGATCTAATGAACCAATTATTATAATTATCATGATTTTCTATTTGCTTATTTGTAAACTCCCCTGATCAGAGGTAACAAACACACGTACACGCACACACACGGCGACGCAGGCCCGAGCTGTGTGGACTCACATCCACCTGGTAAATGAAAAGAAAAGGGTGCATGTGTGTTTTTTCTGCTGGAGACAGACAGAAGGTGAAGTTTGAAGACACGAGCGTCTCTAATCACCTCTTGTCACAACTCTGGGTTTGGTTTCAAAAGCGTCGGCGTGTTGCTGCATCAGTCTCAGTGATCTCTGGCTCAACTCGCCTCGGCTTCAAAGATCCGCTCTCCCGCCGTCTGTGTGTGTGGAGGTGTCTCTAAGACGGCGTTATCTTCGCTGCATCATCCAGGCCTGCAGGGCGTAGATACTCCACTTGTGAAAGTCTTTTGTGAGAAAAATATGTAGTTGAGTGTGTGTTTAACAGCTCAGAAGAAGAGTATATATTTCAGTGCAGTGCAGGTTTGTGTGTTTTTCTTTTTCTCCTCATGTTTGAACTTTGGAGCTTTTGCCTTGATTGATTGACTTTGTATCACGATCAGATACAAAGTCTGATGAGGGTTTGAAAAATGTTTAGATCAAATCCAAGTTGATTTATTGGAGGTAAAATTTAAAGCACTCTTCTGAACAAGAGGCAGCTTGTATGTGGGAAATGAAAGGGGGCCAGAATAGAACCTTGAGGGACACCAACACTCAACTGAGCCAATCAGGAGGTAATGTTGTTGAGGTAAAAAGATAAAGTTCAGTTTGAGAATTAAAGAGTGGATAATGAATTATTCTTAATGTCGATTTCAGCACGTCAGTCAGGATCCATCCATCATCTTTACAGCTGGAGCTGATCCCAGCAGACACTGGGTGAGAGGCAGGTTTACTCTGACCTGTCGACAGTCATGATATATTCTAATGAAACTCTAATTAATCTGTTTACACAGTCAGATCATAAAGAATTATCTTCCTCATGGGAAAGAAAATCAACTAATAACATAGATCATTAAACTGAGGCCACGTCATGGGGGTGAGGTTATGGTTAGTTTTAGGAAAGTGGTAATTATGGATAAAGTTAAAGTAAGTGTTCGAGAAATTACTGTGTGTGTGTGTGTTTGAGTGAGTGAGTGAGTGAGTGAGTGAGTGAGTGTGTGTGTTTGAGTGAGTATGTGAGTGAGTGTGTGTGTGTGTGTGTGTGTGAGTGTGAGTGTGTGTGTTTGAGTGAGTGTGTGTGTGTGTGTTTGTGTGTGTGTGTGTGTGTGTGTGTGTGTGTGTGTGTGTGTGTGTGTGTGAGAGAGAGAGAGAGAACAGAGGGGGACGGCACCCATGGTGCACATTGTTAGAATGATTGACAGCTTGAGGAACCCAACTGGCAATGAAGTGCCAGCCCACACACACACACACACACACACACACCACACACACACACACACACACACTTGTCTGGACCTCTCTAGAATGACAGTGGGCAGAGTGTCAATCAAACGTGTGTGTCACAGTCATCTCATGCATCTTTAGCTCTGGGCAGACACAGACACACACACACACACACACACACACAACACACACACACACACACACACACACACACACACACACACACACACACACACACACACACACACACACACACACACACCACACACACACTTAGAGCAGTAGCTCGATGCTAAACAAATTAGCAGACAGTAGTCATATTTCTCGTTGGGAACGCGGCGGTCGTCCCCGAGCGGCTCATTAATCATCAGGACTGACGTGGCGGCTCATGATGAAAGCTTCCTGTCACACTGTCCGCCTCCGACGGTCACTTTAACTTCTGCCCTCCCTCTTTCTTCTTCTTCTCCCTCTCTCCTTCTGTCTTCTCCACTTTCTCCGCTCGCTCTTTTCTTCCCGGGTTTTTGTTTTCTCAAGCCGCAGCAGCGCCGACCCCCCCCGCCTCACCTCCAGCCTCCTCCCATCAGAAGAAAAGAAATGAGAGAAAGACAGAAGCTCAGGGGGAAGGAAGGAATGCATTGAGTGAGTGTATGATTGACCCCGTCAGTGGATCTTTGTTGCCTTTCAGGAGCTGCATGTGTCAGCAGAGTCCATGTGAAGAGAAGAAGAAAAAAACGAAACGTCGCTGAAGAAGCTGCCGCAGAATCTGCAACTCTGCTTGTTTTTCTTTCTCGTACGTGAACTGAGCGTTGACCCGGTCGTCGGCCCGTTGAGTGAGTTCTGTGACCCGATCAGACCTGTTGAAACCCCCACGAGGCCCCGCAGCCAGAAAGTGCACTTTGTAGTTCGTGCTGCGGAGATGTGAGGTTTTCATCACAGACAAGAGGAAACTCTTTATTTCTCCCTTTTTCTGTTTCTTCTCCTTCTTTAGGGGAAACTTTCATTTCTGCTGAAGTGGTCCCATATTTCACCTGGAGTCTCTGAATAAACAGAACTGTCAGAACACTGGGCCTCATGTACAAAACCTCAGTACGAGCAGGTTTGTTCTTGAGTTGTACGTACGAGTGATTCAATCCAATTCACAACACACGGACCTGTTATACGTGAAATGAATCTGCTGTTATTCAATAAGTTTTTCACTAATGGATCGTATATCTCATTAGTTTGAAGCAGTTCTACATTAATATATAAATTACACCTCATTCTACTGTAACGTTCACATTATTCAGTAGTTTTTCACTCATATCATCTCATTTTAATAAAATCTATAACGTCTCATTGTTGTTTCTTCTTCTCGTCTCTTCTGCAAAATGTTGATTTTTCTCAGTTTTGTACTGAACATGATCTTGGAGAATGTTTGTGTTTCAATGGATCATATTTAAGATTCAGTCTCTATGTTTCTGTGATCCGTAGAATATCATTAGTGTGACAAGCTCAGTTTGTCAGTTCACTGTTTCCCACCATGAGACCACAGGTGGATAAAGCACATTGAAATCACAGGTAATAAATCGCTGCTGTTTCCAAAATGTCCCTTTACGCTGATTCATAATCAATCATGATCAATGTTTTCTGATATTGTCCCTGTTCAGTTTCCTGATACCAGAGATGTTGGATACAGATGTGTAAGGTTGGATACAGATGTGTACAGGTTGGATACAGATGTGTAAGGTTGGATACAGATGTGTACAGGTTGATACAGATGTGTGAAGGTTGAATACAGATGTGTAAAGGTTGGATACAGATGTGTACAGGTTGGATACAGATGTGTAAGGTTGAATACAGATGTGTAAAGGTTGGATACAGATGTGTGAAGGTTGGATACAGATGTGTACAGGTTGAATACAGATGGGTGAGGTTGATCGATGTGTAGAGGTTGAATACAGTGTGTTGGAAGTTTGAATACAGATTGTTTAGGTTTGATACGATGTGTACAGGCGATACATGTGTACAGGTTGAATACAGATGTGTGAAGGTTGAATACAGATGTGTACAGGTTGAATACAGATGTGTGAAGGTTGAATACAGATGTGTAAAGGTTGGATACAGATGTGTACAGGTTGGATACAGATGTGTACAGGTGTACCAGATGGTCACACACAGCACCAGTGTTCATCTCGGTCTCAGAGCAGAGACGTCAGGTGACTCCAGAGCATCAGACTCATTTAACTGAGACGTACAGATTTAAAGGGGGGGGGGGGTGTGTCAGGTCTGAGGTCGACGCTGATACGACTGCGGTCAAGAAACCAGTCGTGTCTGATGGCAGCAGAATCCTTTGAGCAGAAGGTCAGAGGAGTTTTCTT
Source organism: Reinhardtius hippoglossoides (assembly GCA_006182925.3). NCBI lineage: Eukaryota > Metazoa > Chordata > Actinopteri > Pleuronectiformes > Pleuronectidae > Reinhardtius > Reinhardtius hippoglossoides. The sequence goes on along the minus strand of CM031681.1, from coordinate 20,270,210 downwards.
TAGGTTTGACCTCTGACCTCTGCCTCCTCAGACAGCCGCCCACATGCTGAAGGTCTGAACAAACAAAAATGGCCGCTCAGCACTGTTGTTGTTATTAGAGGTTTGCAAAGAGCTGATGATCACTCGCTTCTTCTTCTTCTTGTGCGTTGACTTTTGTTCTCTTTATTTCTGTGTCGGGCTCAGAAAATCTGGTCTCGGACAGAAAGTTGCAGCCCGAGCGTCACACTGATGCAAACATGAGTTTCATGTTATAACAAGAAAGACAATAAATACAGTAAAAGTGTTTTGTTATAACATGATAAGTTTGTATCTCATTATAATGTGAAATATGTCGTCTTATAACAGAATCTCTTCATTTCCATCATGTACCTTCCTTCCTGTTTAATTCAGCTGCAGTTGAATCAGTTGAATCAGTAAAACGCATCTTTGTGTGCGACTGATCCTCCAGCTCTGAACCTAATGTCCTTTTTAACTTTGTCTGACAGACGATTCATCAGCCTGCTGCTTAATCACGTTACAGCTGAGTGGAGCCAGAGGTGAGGCCGAGCGGCGACTCCTCCAAACATCTGATCTAATGGAGGCTTTTATCCAGAACACCTCACGGTCCCATGAGTGCAGGCGTCCAGACTACGGAGGCCCCAGAGGGACGTTAACCATCAGATCCTGACGTTACTGAACTGATCTGAAAACAATCAGAGAGACGGCGTCCGTCAGGGGCTCGACTGGACGGCTGGATTTCAAACTGACCAATGAGAGCTCACAGGTGAATTCAGATTTCTATAAACGACAGAAACGCACTAACCACACACACACAACACACACACACACACACACCCACACCACACGCACACACACACGCACACACGCACACACACACACACACACACACCACACACACGTCTCTGTCATCCATCATCCTGGACAAGTGTTCCAGTAAATTAAGAGTCTCTGAGGGTTTTTACTTTCTCATTAAATCAGCTTCTATTCCACTGGCCAAACTTACTTCCCCCTCTTCCATAGTGATGCTGCAGCACACAACACCACCCACCACCAACACACCCCCACACCAACACCACACACACACACACACACACACACACACACACACACACTAACACACACACACACACACACACACTAACACACACACGCTGAGCCTCTATCCAATAAAATTACCATGCAGGGGATTAGGCGGGGCAGCTCCCCGTGTGTCGGTTGCGCTCTCATTGTCTTCGCCGTTTCCCTGCGGCTCGTCTCATCTGTTTGTGTCAGTCTGAGCCGAGCTGGTGCTCCGTCCTACCTGACACCCGCTCACACAGTTCATCTATCAAGCCAATAACGTATTGATAACGCATCAGTCTGCTCCTGAGGGCCGACGTTTGGCCATTTAATCAGCGATTAGAAGGAACAA
>CM031681.1:20193799-20266299 GCA_006182925.3 Reinhardtius hippoglossoides | reverse complement strand
GAGACACAAACCAGAGGAGGATTTATAAATTATCTCTTTTCAAATCCACTAAACAGTGTTTCGATTTTACCCTCCTGTAAATTTTCCAAAAGCTCTGGAGTCTCCTCGTCTTTCCAAGTGGACGTCTTCGTCTTCCATGTGTGTGGCTCCTCTTCTTCATCCTGAGATATTTGTGTTCTTCCAGTGTCACGTCCGTCGGGACGACTAAGTGATCTGAATAATTGAATGATCACACGAGCAGGAAATATCAGAAGACATGAAATAAATTCACACTTTGAGCATCAACCAAATTCTCCTCAATAATAAAATCCCTGTAAAAACTGATGAACTAGTTTTCGATATGTTTTTTGGGTTTTGTAAATATGTTATTTGTAATAAGTGGATCAAACTCTGGTCTGTTGGGACGTTTACCTTCAGATTCTGTCGTTGTGACATTCAGACGTGTGGAGCGTTGGACTCGCCGCCTCCTCTGGAAACAGGCGTCTCTTTTTAAAGCTCGACTGGAGCAGAACAGAAGCCCTTGTTCCCAGCAGAGGTCACGACCCCTCGCCCCGGCCTGAACCCGATACCTGGGCCTGCCGACTCCACGGGGCGCTCCGCCTGAAAGATAAGGAAGCAGACCACCGGTAGTCCTGGTGTTACCCCTCACCCAGGGCTGCCCCAGGGGTCAAACCCAGCGCCCCTCACCTTATTCACCTTATTCAACTTCTTCTCTCTGAAATCTGGGATTCGACATTGCAACTCTTCTCTCTCTCTTACATTTTACTGTTCGACGATCTGACTCTGGCATTTTTAAAGCATCAGTGGGCTGTTAGTGGAGGTAAGAATTATATGTCGTTTTTGTTGGTTCTGATATTTTATCCTTTTTTATCTCTCTTGTTAAACGTTTGCTGACATTTTGGATCCAACGAGACGTTTTTTCTTCTGCTGTCGTCTTTTGTCGTCCGTCTTGTTCCTTGTTCGTCTCCGTCAGCGACGCTCGTGTTACAACAGATTCTAGAGATAACAGCGACTCTCCCAGCCCGTCACCTGGACAACAGCTGCTTTCTGGATCACACACGGAAAAACAGAATGATCCTCAAACTATCCTCAACAAAACTCTTTTCAGCCATAAAGTATAAAAACGCACTGAGTTTAAATCCGCGGATCGTCGGCCCCCTGCTGTGCACGACGACAGGATCTGCTTGTTCAGTGGAGTATTTATTTTTCACATGTTGACAGATGGATAAAATCATTCGTCTATAACACTGACCCACAATAGCTCATTATCACCCCCCCCCTCCCTCATTCATCTTCTGCCGTCTCCAGGGAACGAGTGAAAACTTTCTCTCTCCTCCCTCCTGCTGCTCGTTTCAGTGTTGGGTTTCCAGGAAGGACGGTGTAAAATATCCCAGCTACGCTTCCGTTGTAAATTGACAGCCGCCCCTCTGACTGGCAGCTCTTTTGCAGGACAGGAAGTCCACGTCCACCAGGCTGCAGACGCAGGTCATGCACCGAAAAGCTTTGAAATGTGGAGCCACTTCATACTGACTGATGGAGCATCGCAGACAGAAAATCTCCATGTGCTCCATCAAAACTTCTGCAATAGGAACCTTTTCTTGGATGTCATCGTCAAACTCCATCGGCTAAATACGTCTAAAGACAGTTCCTGCATCACAGACCACAAACAATCATTAACTCGTTTGTTATCACTGACGTTTGTCTGTTTTAATTAAAACCTGACTCTGGCTGTTTCACACCTTGTTTGTTTCAGACCTTCAGACTTTTCAGTTTAGTCTGAACCTAAATATCAGGTGTGAGAGGTTCCTGAGTCCAGAAGACGTGTTCTGGGTCTGGATCCAACTGAACCATGGTTCGGTTAGTTTCGTGAAAACACTTTTTTTGGAAAGTTTGGACCTTTGGACCAAGCAAAGCAAGTAGAGACACATTAAACAACAGAAGAAGAGGAAGCAGCTGCAGTCTTCACCTCCGACGATATAACGTTTGAACCACGAGGCGTTTGCTCCTCAATCAGACTAAAAGGTCACATGACCTCCGTTGACCCGACACGGCCGCTAGAGTCAAATTCAAGTCACTAACTTTGTCCACACAGCGACTTCTGGGTGTGAACTCCGACGGACTCACGCTCCTCCACACATTGTCTGGTGTCTTCATCCCTGCACACGAGCCAATCACAGCCCAGACTGGCCCTCAGTGGATTTCACAGTCTACGGTGCACAGGCTCTGTCTGAACAGTGTTGATGCAAACATTTGATTTAAGTTTAGTGAGTAAAGACTTTGTTCGAACATCATGTCCAAGCATTTGGTTCAACTTCTGTTTTTTCAGCAGAATCTGTCTCAACCTTCATCTGCTGATGTTTGTGTCGAAAGCTGGAGTAAAAGAAAACTTGTGGAATGTGGAAAAGTTCGGAAATTAGTTTGAACTTGATGACTGCTTCAGTGTTTTAATTAAACTACTGTGTGTGAGTGTGTGGCTGTGTGGTGTGGTTACAGATCACAGAGATATGAGGTCATGAGTGTAATGAGTAAAAACAGCAACGTGTCCTGCGGCGAGAACAAAAAGCTTCATCTCTGTAACTCGATTAATTATTCTGACACAAATAAACTCAACATCACACACGTCCGACTCGTGGCAGCTCTGATGTCATCGGATCAGCTGCTCGGCTGTTTTAACTGTTGATACAACAGCTCAGTGAGTTACTGCACGGTACCGACATCTAAGAACTTCGGAACATGTTAAGAACAATAAAAACTATATATATCGCAAATTTCCCCACTGTGGGACTAATAAAGGACGTCTTATCTTATCTCCTACTAAGATCTACTGCTTATTATTATCCCTAATAATCATAATAAACCTGAATCAATCTCATCAAAACTGTCTCACTTCACTTCAAATCTCTTTTTAAAGCAACAAAAGAGATGGAAGAAAACAGGGTGGGGGGGGGGGGGGGGGGGGGGGGGGGGTGAAACAGGTGTGAAAACCAGTGTAGTTCTTCATCTTCCAGCAGGAAGTGTGAAAGTATTTCCCGCCTCAGGTGCCTGTGGCCTGACAGCTCGTGTGCTGTAAATCTTTAGTGACGATGTTCGTGCTGCTGAAAGCGCGGCTAGTTCACCTGTAGCTGCAGGACGCCACCCTGTCCCAACTCCAACGCCATGTCGGCGTGAGGCTGAAGGTGAAGGATGGGCGTCTGGCTGGGGGGTGGCGTCTCCTGGCGCTGACTCTGACTCTCAGGCCGCGTCTCTGTTGACAGAATCCAGGTTACATTTCATGGATTTCAAAAACGGTGGATTCACAGAGAACAAATCAAACTATTCACCTTCGCTCCTGGATGAACTTTGAGCTTCTCTGAGGTCGACAAGCTCAGCCACGTCATTGGCTGATGATACGCAGGACTCCGCCCCCTGTGTGACATCACTGCTGACCCTCCAATCTCTTCTCATCTACCAAAATAAAAGACCAATCAGGACTTTACATTGTCTTTGTGTACTTCCAATTTAGGTTAAGATGGATGAGAAGTGTGTGTGTGTGTGTGTGTGTGTGTGTGTGTGTGTGTGTGTGTGTGCGTGTGTGATTTTAGCACCTGTCGTCTCCCAGAGAGGCATGCAGATACGCTAATTACACACACACACCTACATTTTTTCACTTAAAGACACACAACAAACCACGTCAGACACTTTCTGAGACACACACAGAGGGAGAGACACTAATTACACACACCACCCACCCACCCACCCACCCACCACACCCACACACACACACACACACACACACACACACACACACACACACACACACACACACTTGTATTTAGCAGGACTCAGATCAAAGTGAAGCCCTCAGACTGTCAGTGCAGCTCTGCCTCAGGCCGACAGCAGCCACAGTTCATCCAGTGTTTACATTACAGCACTTTCTTCTCTGCCACACACACGCACACACACGCACACACACACACACACACACGCACACACCACACACAGATCTGCAGCCTGATAGGACGGTGTACATCTTCATACTTATGAATTATCCTCTGTGAGGAGCAGAGTGCAGCTCATTCTTATTGAGGACGGACGCCTAAGAGCAGGTCGATGATGGGGGGGTCAAAGGTCAGAGGTCATAAGGTGCAGATGATGACCAAAGATATACAGGAAAATAAAGACAAAGATTTAAAATTGTCTTGGATCTCTTAACTTTCAACCTTTATAAATGTTCGTCCTGATTTACAAGTCGGATCTGAAGCTGTGGATGTGTGTGTGTGTGTGTGTGTGTGTGTGTGTGTGTGTGTGTGTGTGTTCAGCATGCTTCTACTTGCCTCCCTCAGTCTCTGCTGTGGTATTCCCCCTCTCTCTCTCTCTCTCTCTCTCTCTCTCTCTCTCTCTCTCTCTCTCTCTCTCTCTCTCTCTCTCTCTCTCTCCCTTCGCTGTTAAAATTAATAACGGATCTGACTGACGGACGCTCAGACAGACAGACGCTCTCGTCCAGAACAAACAATGAAGGAAACTTTGACCCTCGTCTAAACCCAAACCTAATTCTAACCTTCACCCGGGGGCGGAGAGAAACAATAACTCAGGCCGGAAACTCGACTAAGTCTCGGGCCACCCTGTTCACACAAACCACCACACCGCTAATTCTGATGTAACAGGACCAGTCGGCCTCCGTGTTCATCTGGGAGGAGAATCATCCAGATTATAAAATAGTAAAGTAAAAAAATGTAATATGGATGAAGAAGAAGCTTGACTGAAGGAACAGTGAGCTCACCGTGAACACACAACACCACACGAGAGCAAATACACAACTGTACAAGACACAATGAGAAACAGACTCATCTAAAAACACCTCACACACACACACACACACACACACACACACACACACACACACACACACACACACACACACACACACACACACACACCAGGGAACTGAACGTCCATGTTCTGTTTCAGAAGAATCAGGGCTGATAAACTTTGGCTTCACCATCATCCCAGGGAAGACGTCTGAGGGTTGAAACCAGAGACGTGATGTGGATAATAAAAACCGTCATGAAGCCGCCTGGGGGTGTGTGTGTGTGTGTGTGTGTGTGTGTGTGTGTGTGTGTGTGTGTGTGTGTGTTTGGGGTGGGGGGGCTCAGGAGAAAGATCTCCATTACAGAAGCTTTTAAAAGCTCAGGATTAGGATTAGTGGAATGTCCCTTTAAGAGTCCGGAGCAGAGCCATGAGACAACAGGACAGGAAATGCATCTGAGCAAAGTGTGTGTGTGTGGTGTGTGTGTGTGTGTGTGTGTGTGTGTGTGTGTGTGTGTGTGTGTGTGTGTGTGTGTGTGTGTTTAATTGTACTTATACATCTATTTGTGACTTTTTGAGGGTTAAGACTTGGAGTTGGAGTTACGTAAACGAATAGAATAGAAGATCTAAATGAATAAGAATGGTGACAGTTTATATCCAAAGGTCAAAGGTCAGCTTCACTGTGACAACGTTACAATGAGCAACATTAAAAACCTTCCTGGACGTTGTTCGACACCACAGATTCTGAGGTGATGACACTGATCTGTTGCAGCGTCCATGATCGGAGCATCGTCTGTTGTCATGGCTACGACTGGGTTTCGCTTTAGCAGACGTGAGAACAAGGAGTTTGATTCCTTCGTTTTAAAGGAACTGAGTGCAGCAGCAGAAGAAGAACAGCCCCCCCCCCCCCCCCCCCCCCACCTTCACCTCCCTCGGGACCTGAGGCCTCCGCTCGTCTGTTGGGTCAGAGGTTTTTACTTCAGGAGACTGTTGCTGCGTCCTGTGGTGAATCTCTCCATCAGTCCTCTGTATATATATCATTTATAATATGAGTTTGGAGAGGCCTGGAAATAAAGTGTAACCTGACTATTTAATCTAAAACCGAATCAGCTGATGTCTTTAACATCAGTTGTTTCATCTCTATGGAAACAAATCATGTTGATAAAAAATGTATTTCTCTTTCCAACCACATTTGACTCAGTAACAACAGAATGAAACGATCAGATTTCACTGATCCAAACTGCAACGAGCTCCAAACACTGACATCTGAAGATCTGCAGCTTCCACGTGTCAGAGCTCGTTTAAGGTTTAAAGTATTTGATTCGTTAAGATCCCAAATATTCATGAAATGATTATCTACAGTTCGTAATGTCTGCAGTGAAACAATCAAAATATCGTTTGTCATCTGATTAAAATGAAAACCAGGTCAGAAAAATATATTATAATATTAACTAAATAAAAATGTCATATAATAATAATAATAATAACAATAATAATAATTAATTAATTTTATTACGTCTCATCTGATAAGAAAGATAATTTTTCTGGTTATATTTTGATGTGTGGGGGGGAATTCCCTGAGCTCATATCGAGTGCCAGCTGCTGATTTATGGTTCTGTGAATATAAAGGATTTTATTTATGAAAGTTCAGGTAAAAAAAAACCACACAAATTAAATTCTTTCAATAAAAACACATTTTAACTGCTGGTTTAAAGTCTGATCGTCTCAGTAGAAAGTGAAACGTGAGCTTCTCCAGTTTCAGTTTCATAAGTAATGAAAAATGTAATTGTTATTTATTCATCGTGTTGATGTGAAGTGTAAAAAGAAGCAGCAAAAAACACAAATTGTAAAAACTCAGTGCGCACAATTACACCCCTTGATCATTTAAAACATCTTTTATTTAACTTGAATTAAAACAATAGATTCAATTTAATCAAAATTCGAATTTAATTTTTGGGAACCAGATAAAAACACAACAAACTCTCAGCCACAATCAGATATTTAAGAAGTTACGCATCTCTTCGTGTTCACAGAATCATCTCTACTATTCAGACGGATCAAATAGATCCAAGCACAGACCGTGCGTGTGAGTGCGCGCGGATCAGATCGAGGCCTCGGAGTTTAAACATCTGGTTTTGGTCTAATCGACGTGAAAATGTAATAATTTCCATTTTTCTCTGGAAACCAAAGAAGAAGAAGAAGAAACCAGAGAAACAACAAAAACAAAAGAAACTTCCTTCACTCTGATGTTCACACAAACAACCTGATGAAAACAGAAACAGGCTCTTTGGCTCAAATATGATTTCTGCTAAATTAAAACTTTGGATAGATTCATCCCCAGTAAGATGGACTGTGTCCTGAAGACCAGCTCCTCTGCCTCTTCGCTTTGTTCTGCACACATTTAATGACATTTGAATTTTGTTTGAATCTGAGTTCTGACTGAAACGTGGTTGTTCCAGCTCCTGGACCTCGGACCAGGCTGCAGCGGAGCGGCCGCGGAGCTCGAACCTGAAACTGAATCTCAAACCTGCGCACAGCTCCGGTGGCTCCCCGCTGATTGGCTACCTGCGAGTTTCCTCCATCCGCTGCCATCTGATCCTTTCTCTCTCTCTCTCCCACACACACACACACACACACACACACACACACACACACTAACTATATCTCTCTCCCACACACGCTCACACACTCTCTCTCTCTTATCTCTCTCTCTCTCTCCCTCTCTCTCTCTCTCCCTCAGTGCGCACCGCTGCGTCTCCAAACTTTTTCCCTTTTTTCCCTGTGTGGCTCCTCTCTCTCTCTCTCTCTCTCTCTCTCTCCCGGTGCTCGGTGCTCGCGGTGAATGAACGCGCCTGTTTAACATATTCAGATCGACGTCACCGTGTGAAGGTGGATCATGTCGTGCGGCCGCTTCTATAAAACCCCCCGCAGCCCGCTGCCTGCGCACGGACACACGCTCCCCGGTTCAGACGGAGAGCAGCTTTGAGCGGATTTCCCTGCGCGCGGACGGGAGGCTGCCTGCAGGTAAGTCCTCTCCTCCGAGGACACGCACCCGCGGGTTCACTGCTTTATTCAACTTGTTTCTGCGTCGCTTCCTCACAACTCGCCTCCAGTTTACTTTGGCTCTCTCTCTTAATCCGCTCCACACTGTGCCACTGTTTCAAATCCCTGCTCCGGGTTTGGAACGCTGATTTATTGCCATTGCTGTATAAAGCTCGGGCCGCCCGGGGGGTGGCTGAGCCCCCTGAACTGTACCTATAAAAAAAAGGTGCATAACCTAATAGACAAGCCGGCGCATGTAAACCTGTAAAACTATTTGGAATAGTTGACAGCTACTCCTCATGTCGGAGGAGCAGCGGAATGGAGGGGAGTTTCCTCACTGCACACAGGCACGTTTTTCATGTCCTTCATCCACACTGAAGTGTATATATGTGTGCGTGTGTGTGAGTGTGTGTGTGCGCGCATCCGGTCTCATGAGGCGCGTCTGTCTGCGAAAACTCTTAAAGAAGAATATTAATGTAACCGCAGAATGCACGAGCCAAATATTCTGTTGTAAATTAAATTAAAAAAAATACAAAACATGGTAATTTCTCTGAGGTGGGCAAGAGAATAATAATAGTTATTATTATTAAATGAATCATCAGAGCATCAGCAGGAGGACCAGGAGGTCGCGGTCCAGCCTGTAAATCAGTTTGTAACGGTTCAGTCTTTGTTTAGATCTTCTATCTCCATCTTTGTTTTTAATTCTGCTGCTGCTGGAGGTTTATTTATTTTATTGGGACAGTTTACAGGAGGACAGAGGGACAATAAGGAGCCGGAGGAGCAGAAAGACGCAGGAGCAACTTTACGCACGGCCGCCGGACACTTTCAGACGGGACGGAGGCGCCGTTACGCGGGCTCCAGACACAGGTGGATGCTGGGAAGTGGACCGGCTCGGAGATGTTCACCCTGCAGGCTCAGTTCGGGGCTCTGTGGGCTCTTGGCGCTGCGCTCACCTCGGTGCTGTCCGCGCTCCTGCTGCTGGCGCTCACCCGGCAGCTGTGGAGCCTCCGCTGGAGCCTGACCCGGGACAAAGAGAGCAGCCTGCCGCTGCCGAAGGGCTCCATGGGCTGGCCGCTGGTCGGAGAGACCTTCCACTGGCTGTTCCAGGTGAGACACGACACGGCTGGGTCGCACTACTGTTCTTTCCAAGTGTTCCAGAACCACAGTCACTGTCCTGCGCGTCTGTGTGTGTGTGTGTGTGTGTGTGTGTGTGTGTGTGTGTGTGTGTGTGTGTGTGTGTGTGTGTGTGTGTGTGTGTGTGTGTGTGTGTGCTGTGCAGATCTGCAGCAGGTTTTTAATGAACAGCTTGATTATTGATCATTAATGATGATGTGATGTGTGGGATCAGCGAAAAGCCGCAGGTTCTTCACACCGAGTCTCTGCTGCTGATGCGACATGTGCGGACTTGATGCTCAGCAGCAGAAACAGACGTTTTCTGTTCATCCTCCCTCTTTCTCTCCGTCTGTCTGGAATGTTCTCATCTCTTCATCCTTCCCTCCTCAATCCGCTTTTCACCGTCTCTTAAAGCTCTAACCGCAAATGATCTCACTGAGCGGGGGACTAGTGGCCAAAAGTATGTGGACAGTCCCACCAGGCCTGGTTGTCATTTCTGCACGTTTGGGAAAACAGATATCTCACAGAAAGTCTCAAGTGCTCAAGTGTTATTTAGTTTATTGTTTTCCACCTGCATCTAAAAACAAACACTCACAAAATCAATGTAACCTTCAGTAGAAAACAAGACTGAAATTCACAAAAATGCAGACAAGCGTTTTGTTTTTGAACCATTTTGGAATTTGGAAACACTCTTTTTAAAGTTTCATAAATCCTGTGGTTTCTCTGGCTTGTGTTTCTATACTTAAATGTGACAAATTGTTATAATCTACTTTTCCGCTCTTACCTCCAGGGCTCCAACTTTCACATTTCCCGCAGAGAACGTCACGGCAACGTGTTCAAGACCCACCTGCTAGGGAAGCCCGTCATCAGGGTCACGGGGGCGGAGAACATCCGCAAGATCCTGCTGGGCGAGCACAGCCTGGTGTGCACCCAGTGGCCCCAGAGCACCCGCATCATCCTGGGGCCCAACACCCTGGTCAACTCCATCGGGGACCTGCACAAGAGGAAGAGAAAGGTAAGAAGAGGAACTTTCACAGGGTTCAGTTCAGTCAGGTTCACAAACCAGCTCCTGATATTTGCATAAATGTAGTGGATGGATCAAGTTTTCATTTCCAGTTTGAGTGAACTCTGGATGCATGTGTGTCAGGTGACAGACAACTGGAACATTTCAGAGCTCGGACATGAAACTCAGGATTATGAAGGAAAGATAAAAACACAGAATTTAGGACACTTGGATGAATTTTTTCCTCTCATCTCCAACGATGCTTCCTTGTCGTCACAACAGCAGTCAACGTTTATGGGTATAGAAAAACAATTCCAAAAAGTGTTGAAAATAAATACTTTCAATGCTCATATTCTCTTCCAACTTATCCCAACCAATCGAATGTCTTCGTTCTGTCCTCTTCTGAGGTCCTGTTGTCTCCTCTGCCTCCGTCCACATCTTATCTCCTACATCCTTCTTACCCTCCCCGCCCGTCCTCCTCCTCAGTCAGTACTCCCTCCAAGGTGTTGACTGTCGTGTACCAGGTAATAACTTTTTACGACTCCTCTCTCTTTGTTTCCTTAACCCTTTCAAGATCCTAGCTAAAGTGTTTAGCCGAGGGGCCCTGGAGTCCTTCCTGCCCCGGCTGCAGGACGTCGTCAAGTCTGAAATCGCCAAGTGGTGCTCGGCGCCAGGTTCCATCGACGTTTACAGCGCCGCCAAGTCCTTGACGTTCCGTATCGCCGTCCGGGTCCTGCTGGGTCTGCGGCTGGAGGAGGAGCGGATCGTGTACCTGGCTGGCATCTTCGAGCAGCTGATGAACAACCTGTTCTCGCTCCCAATAGACGCTCCGCTCAGCGGCCTCCGCAAGGTGAGACCCTGTGAGGACGATGCACAGGACCTGATCAAACTCAAGCTCATGTTCAGATGCTGATTCTTTCCGTCAACGACAAACCTTCTGCTGGATTTCAGGTGTCGGCATCTTAGAATCAGCCTCTAAAAGACAAAAGACAAGATAAGGTGGATCTAATTTCATTTTAAATGATGCTTCTCTTTCCAGGGAATTAAAGCCAGAGAAATCCTGCACACCAACATGCAGAAAATCATCGAGGAGAAGATGGCGCGGCAGCAGGCGGAGGACGAGTATCATGACGCCTTCGACTACATGTTGTCCAGCGCCAAAGAGATCGGACAGGAGGTCAGCATCCAGGAGCTGAAGGTAACGGAGCCTGAAAGTTGATTCTGAATGACTCGTACACAGTTTTATGTGTTTATTTGTCATTGTCGCTGTATAGCGATATGCGAAGCCTTACCCAAAGTTTTGACGTCTTTATGAGAGAATTTGGCATCGTTGACGATTTGAAAGATCGACTTGGAACTGAATTTTGAATGGAAAAATTATTAATTAATCAGTGGAATAAGATAAAATCATTTTCCAATTCCCTCTCTTGCAGGAAACAGCAGTAGAGTTGATCTTCGCCGCTCACTCCACCACAGCCAGCGCCTCCACGTCTCTGATTCTGCAGCTCCTTCGTCACCCTGCGGTGGTGGAGAGGGCCAGAATCGAGCTGGAGGCTGAGGGCTTGGGGTACGAACCCCACATCGGCCTCAGCTCCTCTGGCGCCACGACGGAGAAAGACACGACACCGACACCGACGTCACGGAGACGACCTGCCTGCTGAACGAAGTGTGTCAGAATCACAGCGACCAGGACGGTTTCCCACAGTCCCAGTCCCACATACCGTACCTGAGCCTGGACAAGCTGAGCCAGCTGCGATATGTCGACTTTGTCATCAAAGAGGTGCTGCGCTTCCTGCCGCCAGTGTCCGGTGGTTACCGCACGGTCCTGCAGACGTTCGAATTAGACGTAAGTTCAAGTCACAGACACTGTTCATATGACGGCCTTTGGTTTGGGTCGACAAAGATCTCACAGTAACAAGCGATAGATCGGCAACGCCACACCGAGGCGTCTGTTTGGAAAAAAACACCAAACAAGGTGCAACCTCTGTGGAAAGTGTTCCAGGAAAAACCTCTGTTGTTACACTTATTGCCTGAAGGTGGTGCAAGTTTCACTGCAGCAGCTTTACTGTATTTGCCTGTAGGGGGCGACTCTAACTCTTCTGTTGGTTTGCGAGGTCTGGTAATAACTGCACAGCTCCTCCTTGTGGAGCCTGATGATCATTACAAGACGAATGTATTTCAACAATTCTGCGGATTAGTGCGATCTTCAGTTAACAAATCCTGTTCGAGAGTAAATCTGTTTTATTCTTTAAATGCCTCTGCCCTTGATGTGCAGTTTGCTGTTTTTATCATGAAAAGGTTATTGCTATTATTTTCTACATGATCTGTCTTAGCCCTTCATTTTTTATGAAATCGCATTTGACAAACCTTGTAGTTGTGGAGATTTGATAAGATTTAACAAACAAGATAAAACCTTTGTTCTTATTTCACAGGGCTACCAGATCCCTAAAGGCTGGAGTGTAATGTACAGTATCCGTGACACCCACGAGACCGCAGCCGTCTTCCAGAGTCCGGAGCTGTTCGACCCAGATCGGTTCGGTCCGGACCGGGAGGAGAGCAGGTCGGCTCGGTTCAGCTACGTGCCGTTCGGCGGCGGCGTGCGGAGCTGCGTGGGGAAAGAACTGGCACAGATCATCCTCAAGACTCTCACTGTGGAGCTGATCGGAACCTGCAAATGGGCTCTGGCCACAGAGAACTTTCCAAAGATGCAGACGGTGCCGATCGTGCATCCAGTGAACGGGCTGCACGTGCACTTCACGTACAACCACACACTTTAGACACAAACTCAGACTGACGAACCTTTTCAAAAAAATAAAGAGAGAACTCAGTCAAGAGGAAATTTTACCTCCAATCCTGATTCTGGAAATATCGCCGAACACGAGAAAGGAGGCAAAACCACGGTGACTGAAGCTGCAGCTCACGCCCCCTCTCGTCTCCACGGAGAGAACAGTGTGAATTACCCGGCGACAACAGGGTGCTATCAGGCGATATATACAAGATTTCATGGATGCACGTCGAGCCAGGAAACTAAGTTCCGCACACGCTAACAGATCAGTGAAGCTAATAATGCTAGCCATAACTACACAACTACTCACACAACTACACAACTGATACCTGTGACAGAATCAACACACACTCACCTCCCTCGACTCACCTGTGCAGACGCACCAGTGTTAGCTACAGGCGTCTCTTGCTAGCTTATTAGAAGATAACGCAAAAAGCTAAAACAAAAAAAACACACCTTTCCAGGTTGTGTGACGGGTACATTGGGTTTTTCATTGCGGAACATTGGCAACAACCTGTTATTCAAAGGCAATGAAAGAGGAAACACAACATCAATATCTTAACTTATATCTGTAAATTCATATTTTTGATGATGAATACTGAAAAATTGTGAAAAATCTTTTTGTAAATATTTTCCAGACGCTTGTATTTCCCACTCAGGAGATGAAGAAGAGGTTTACGTTGGTAGTTCGGAGCATTTCATCTTCTCTCCAGTCTGGTTCTGAAACACTTTTTATCACATTTTTAAGTTATTTATGCATCAAGGTCACATCAGTAAGAAGCGCTAAGTCTCTGAAAGCTTTTCCACGTTCTTTAACACGTCAGGTGTAACATCATTTCCACCAATAAATGGTGTTTTAGAGTCAATTAGCAAAGTCGCCTTCAGCTATTTAATATTCTCTGCATCTTTAGTCTGTAAATACATTTTAACTTATTGAAATATAAAGACAGTGACAGTAAGTCTAGTTTGACATCCGAGACCGAAACGTGCCGTTCATTCAGTCTTGAGACTTGTTGTGGTCGTGCACGCGAGCAGAAACCCGAGAGCTGTCCGTGTTTACGTTAACGAAACTTTATCGATTCTCCGACAGCTTTTTTTTAAAACTCACAAAGTGCAACTGGTCAAATTTTGCATCTCGGGAACTCGCCCCCTGATTTCACCAGATTTTTTAACCGAATCCGTTTCTTTGTCTGTCCTCATTTTTATTTTCATCTTTGGCTCGATACCTGAGGCGTGGACGATGAGAAACATCTGGACTCACGTTCGTTCAGTCAAGAAACCACAGAAACACGTTCACTGATGGAACTTGCACTTGATTTTAACTCACAATCAGGAACTTCTCTGAACGTCTAAATACATAAAAAAAACTACTCTGTTGTCTTAATATGAATGTGTTATACTGTATATCCTTAAAAGTGCTATTATTGTGTGTATGAAATGAAGTAGCATTATGAATAAGCTGTATTTAAAACGCAGATGTATCCTTTCTGTTTCACTCTCTGTAATATGAATAGATAGAGACACTAACCTGTAAAGTCCAGAAAACCTTGTTTCCCTGTTAGAAACTGTCTTTGTTTAGAGCAGCGTTCACTGAGAGTCAACTTATTAATATTATTATTATTATTGGTCTAATTCTAAGACTGTGTGTGTGTGTTGGTTTTGAAGCCTAATGAGACGCGCTGTGAAATGTTACGTACGATGGATCTGTGGAAGGAGATAGCACTTTCTCCACTTTAAGGAGTCTGTATATATTTGTCCTGTGTGTTGAGTGTGTAGCTGCTGTACAGTCGATGTAAAGAGTAAATTAGAAGATGGTGAAGTATCTTGTTCTCATCATGTTTAATTTTATATTTCTTACTGTAACTGAATGTCTAAATATTCATACAAACATAAAATCCTGACACTGTGCTGTTGATATTATTGGGTGGCAGCCAGGCCCGGGGGGGGGAGGGGCTGTGTCGGACCGCGCCATGCTGTGATTGGCTGTGAGGAGGCGTCAGACGTGCAGGGTTTTAACTAGAGTGTTTCCAAAATATTTTAGAAACATGACCTACCTGAAAGACAGAAACCATCTTTTGACAAACATTTATTTAACGTCTTTCTTCAATTTTTATAGTTTGGTCCGTGTCCCATCTGCTAACATGGAGGAGGAAGGGGTTTATGACCTATACTGCAGCCAGCCACCAGGGGGGATGCAGACACTTTGGCTTCACTTTAGGGGAGCCGTCATGTCGTCCATCTTAATTTACAGTCAGTGGCAGAGCAGAACGTGGCTCCATCGCCCCCTGGTGACTGCAGGCTGAAGTTTATGAACAAGACAATATTTAAAATCATGAATAAAATCATTACAGTGATAGAGTGCGGATGTTGGCAGAGTAACTTTTATACTGTTGTCATCGTGTTCAAATTAACAAGTTTGAGTATTTTCTGAGAATTTTGTTTATTTTTGTCAAAGTGCAAATGGCTTTAAATACTACAATACCCATGAGCCTCAGCGGCAGTCAGGGGCTTGAATCAGATCCGTAGCAACTGGGAAAAAAACATGGAACCAAAGTGACTGAATTTAACCAGAATGACGTTTGACACTGTGACACTAAAACTTAAATCACCAGGAATCACTGTAAAACCACAACAAACGTCTTGACCTCATTCCGGACGAAACCCATCAGGAGGTCGCGACTGAGGTCCCAGTGGACGTCAGCGCAGAGGTCACAGCAGAGGTCACGGCAGAGGTCACCGTTTAGGTCACCAGGCATTTCCAGCCTCCACCTGACCGCCCTCATTGACAGGCAGAGAATAGGGTGAAGCTATGTGGCAGAAAATTAATGGGACACAAACAGCCCGACCTAATTATGTCCGCTGCAGGGCCCCGTAGCTCTGCCAAGGTCGTTATCTGATGGACGCTCAGTCAGTGTGAACTTGGCGACGTTTTGAACCGAGAGTTCACTCCAGATGCCACCGGCTGCGCAGGTCAGTGACCGGTCAGCCGATTGGGGGCTGCATGGGAACCGGAGCGGGGACGTAACACAACACAAAACAACTCGACACATCCCGACTGTCGCTGTTATAACACGACTGACGCAACAAGACAACAGACTCACTTGATCCCAGAAGTGTTGCTTTAACACACAGACTGAGGCTGAACCCGCCAGGCTCAGGAGCTTTATAATTAAAATCAGTTTATAAATTAAAAAAACTAATAAGTTAGTTTAAAACTTAAAGCATCACCATGTGATAGTTACTGATAAACAGCGCCCCCTGCATGTGGTGATTAATTCTGCTGGTCTGTGTGTCTGAGTGATGACGTGGTTTTAATGTGTAGAAAAAACAAAGTTTATACATTACATTACATACATTCATTTAGCTGACGCTTTTATCCAAAGCGACAATAAGTGCATCAACCATGAGGGTACAAACCCAGAACAATAAGAATCAAGAAAGTACTATTTCTTCAAGAAAGCCAAACTACAAAGTGCTATAAGTAAGTGCCATTTAAGTGCTAGTAAATTGTTAGTTTTAAAAATGTTATTCAAGGTATAGTCGGAAGAGGTGTGTTTTTAGTTTGCGGTGGAAGATGTGTAGACTTTCTGTCCTGATGTCACTGGGGAGCTCGTTCCACCGTTTAGGAGCCAGGACAGCAAACAGTCGTGATTCTGATGAGTGGTTAGCTCGCAGTGAGGGAGCAACAAGCCGATTGGCCGAGCAGAGCGGAGTGAACGGGCTGGGGTGTAACGTTTGACCATGTCCTGGATGTAGACTGGACCCGATCCGGTCGCAGCACGGTACGCAAGTACCAATGTTTTGAAACGGATGCGGGCAGCCACCGGTAACCAGTGAAGGGAGCGGAGGAGCGGAGGAGTGCGAGTGAATTTAGGTTGAAAACCAGTCGAGCGGCTGCATTCTGGATGAGCTGCAGAGGTCGGATGGCACTAGCAGGTGGAGCTGCCAGGAGGGATGTGATGAGCTCTGACTGGGTCGTCCCACGCTTAAATATTACCCATGATCCTCTGCTTCCTGACCCAGAAGCTGCTGATGTAACAAATCCACCAAACCCTGTTTAGCATTCTTCACATTCTAAAAGTTTCCCGTTGAATATTGGAGATAAACTGGTTTATAATAACTTCAGAGTCTTTTTAACTGATCTACAGTTCAGCTTCACTCTTCAACTTGCTGGACCTGATTCTGACAGTTGAAGCTGCTCAGTCAGTTCCACACTTCTCACAGGAGATCGAACCCACTCGCTGCTCGGAGAGAATATAGTGTGGCTCGAATCAAAGGTCAACATGTGATGTTTAGCAGCATGACCCTGGTCTGACGGCAATGCTACTTGATGTTGGAAGAAGAAGAAGAAGAAGAAGAAGAAGAAGAAGAAGAAGAAGAAGAAGAAGAAGAAGAAGAAGAAGAAGAAGAAGAAGAAGAAGAAGAAGAAGAAGAAGAAGAAGAAGAAGAAAGAAGAAGAAGACGTCCATTCATTATTCTTCAGACTGTTGGAAAATGAGATATTAGGAGATATCCTGTTCACCAGAATGGGACGGACAGACTGAGGCCGAGCTGCTGTCAGTGCAGCAGCTCAAAAGCTAACGATGCAACAGTCAGAACGGGTAAAAAGAAACCAGACTTTTCAGTTCAGACTTCACAGCCAACAAAGGCGTGTCCCCTGAACTGTAACACGGCTATCGTCATAGTTACATACAAGCAGGGACATGCAGATTCACGCCAACATCCAACAGCTTTGCATATGTCGTTTCCCTCACCTACAGATTTAGAGTTTCCACGTTCAAACCTTGTACTGTAAATCTCGTCATTTACTCACGACCCCGAGTGGACGTTTGTGTACGCGTGACCGTGACTAAACGTGTCGACTGCAGATATCTGCAGCTTCAGACCCTGTATGAAACAAACCGAGGGCAGGAACACGGACCCTTTATAACGACCCTTTCATTTAAAACCACACTTCACGAACTCAGGGTCAACCTGAGGTCATCGATGAAGAGTGAGGGTGGTCCTGAGATTAGTGATCCTCCTGATCAAAAAATATTTTTCATGTCTTTGTGAACCTGTGACGGCAGATTAGATTCACGTGAGCTCAAACTCGGACTCACATTCGTCAGAGCTGCTGCGTTTAGTAGAATTCATCAAGTAGAATCTAACTCATTTTAAAACAGTGACTCATGTTGCAAATCTACCACCATTTCTTTATCTGTCCCATCAAATCTATTTTCTCTTTTCCTCTGAGATATAAAAAAACCTTTCCTCGCTCAGCTCCAGCCTCGTATTTGTGTTTTCTGGTTCAGAGACAGGTCCTGGTTGCGATAAGGACGGCGATTTGCGAAATGAGGGAGAAAACAGGGTCAGATGGTGACTGGGATAAGACGCTTGGTGGCTCCTCGGCCTCAGAGTGTGTGTGTGTGGTGTGTGTGTGTGTGTGTGGTGGTGTGTGTGTGTGTGTGTGTGTAGATATTTAACCTCGTGTTTTCTTAAGGTTTATTTTCATCGCTGCTGCTGTCACGGAGGAAAAACCTCAACGCTGCAATCTTGGTGGGTTTTCGTTTTTCATACGTGTAATTGAAAGTTTACGTTTCCTTTTATGTGCTGAGTCAGTTTGGGTCCATTGTGTGACTTCAGGGATAAAGACGGACTGCGGCAGCTGTGGAGGATCAGCGGGAGTTCATCCGTCCTGATGTGTTCACAACTGTAAAATTAAACTGTTACACTATAAAAACAACTGCTCACTGAACATTTAAAGGTTTTCTGACTGTGACCGGAGATGGAGGGGGGCGGGGCCTCTGGACGCCAGCCATGACTCTCACACTAGAAGCTTCACTTTCTGTTTTAAAAAACAACTTTACCAAACTACTTTTACACAAGAGTTTTTTACATGTTATTTTTTACCTTTCTCTTTTATGAATTATGATCCGCCCTCTAAACCTCTCAAATCTATTCCAGAATTACGTCCAACATGGAAATTATCCATGTTGGACGTACATTTAGAAATTGTGACGCACGTGTTTTGGTAGTTCTCCTCTTGTTGAGGGTTAAGAACACAGGATGTCGCTCCTTGTTCCGACAGACGACCTTTTTCTACGTTAACAACAATCCAGACCTCTTATCAGCTCAGGTGTTTCCTGTCAGGTGGAGGAGAAGTCCCGCCCCCTCAGGACTGAACCGGAAGTGAAAATTCCAAACCATCAAAACAAGCAGACACGTTCAACTTTTAAATTAAATCTACTCTCCAAAGAAATCAGATTTTAGAGAAATGTTGTGACTCGGGGGATTTAGAGTTTCACGATGAGTAGTAGGTTTCTGCTCCAATCCAGAAGGTGGCAGTAGTGAACCAAAAAGGTGTTTAACAACTGTCATTGAACAAAAGTAGAAGAAGGAGAAAAACTACAAGGTAAAAACAAGGTACGAACTTTCACTTTCACTTTCACTCAAAGATTCACTGTCGACATGAGAGAGATTTTTAAACAGACGATCGGTTTATATCCCGAAACAACAAATAACAATATGAACTTTTTCCGATTGGTCTGACACTTGAATGTGAAACGATGTGAAAGAAGATGATTCTGTGGATTTAAATACGGTTGAAGCTGTTTGGTTTTATTTTCCCTGTAGACAGAAAATAAAAATACATTTTACTTACAATACTTTCTTTGTTTCTCTATTGAAAGTCAGTGAAAGTCTCATTTGGGGCGTCACGTTAACAAATGAGCTGCTGGGCATTGTGTGAATGTGAATTTGACCTAAATGTTGATGTTTATCTGGAACGTGATCCGTCTCAGAGAGGAGGATTTGTCCTTGTTTTGATTTTCTGGTTTGTCGTCTGTACCTGACCTCCTCACCCCTTCACCCCCTCACCTCTCTGGACCTGCATCGCTTGTGTTCAGCTCCACAACAAAAGATACACATCAATAACGATTTCCCTAAATGGCTGTTTCAGGTCATTGGGAGAGCACTTAATTATTATAATGAGGTCTTTGGAGAAAAATTAACCAACGGGCCCCAGTGGTGCGTTACGACGATCCGCCCACCTCCACAAACAGAGGTCGGGTTTATTTATAACACGGCGGCGAGAGGGAGGCGTTTTACAGAATCGTGTGAAAACAGAGACACAGCTGCTCAGTGAGATCAACATCTTAACTTTCTTTCTTTACACTCAACTGTGTATGAACACTATTAAATAACCAGCAGGTTCTTGTTCTTTTATTCATTTGAACATCACTCAGCAGAGCTCAGAGCTCCACCGACCTCAGATTTCACCAAATCAAGGAAGGTTTTGATCTAAATAAACAGAATGAATTTGCACGTGAGAGCGAAACAGATTTCCCCTGCGACATAGTAATGATTTAAATTCTGACGTGGTTTTAAAGTCGTGAGCAACACAAGTGAGATTTCATTCACCTCCATTTCTTCGTGTTGGATTTATCAGATTTAGACGTTAAACAACTTGGACGAATGAACCGGAACGAGCAGCAGATTCCAGACAGCGAGGTGGGAATATTATGTGTTTTAGATTGTTGAAGCAGCTACTGAATTGAAAAGTTTTCATTGGAAGTTAAGATAAAAGATAGATGTGACGTGCAGGGGGTAAATGTTGGTTTAGGTGCAGAGCAGCGGGAGGAAGCGTACGTGGAGAAGGAGTCCGAGGAGGCGGAGGAGGATGTGCAGAGGGAGGAGGAAGAGCGGGTATGGACATACAGCTGTACAGCAGATAATTATTGGCTTTGTCAGACAACATCTGTTATGTCAGCATTCCAGCCGTCAGCCTGGAGGAGCTGAAGATGCCTGCGGAGTCGTTTGGAGAGACAGTCACACTCAGGAAGACCAACGCTGCGCTCGGCTCGGACAATTTAGAGTTCACCTCCATGTTTACCTGAGCACAGTCTGAACCTTCAGCCGCCAGGGTCACAAGTTCAATTCCCCGTCTGCCCTGCCACGGTGTCCTTGACCAAGACAGACGGCCCTGAGGCTGAGGCTGACCATGACCTCTGACCTTCCTAATTCTCCTGCACTGTTTGTTTCCTGCAGGGATCCAGAAAACAAAGTTTAGCTGCTTTTAGTTGAACATGCTTCCACTAAGATCTGCAACTGAACACACGTCACATGTGTAAAATAGGAATTAGATTGTCTCATCTGCAGTTGGTTGCTTAGTTACAGAAAATACTCTGAAGGAGGAACAGTGATGGTGAAAACGTTTACTGACAGTGAGTGTTAGCGACGCTTTGTATTCACCGCTGGTAGTCGAGTCATGTGACTGATAAGAACCAATCAGGAAGAGAACGTTGGCGTCATCGTTAACATAAGTCTACAGGTAAACCATGGGCTATAGCTGTGTCCTAATTCAGGGGCTGTTGAGGATTTCCGTGATTGGTGTCATCAGCTCGTCCCGCCCTTATTGCTGTTGCCTCTTGGTTTTTTAACTCGTGTACTGTTTGGTTGAAGCGTGATACTGAAGCATGGGACGCAGAATAAATGAGCCTTAATAAGAATCATGTCAAAACTTACAATTTCTCTTCTGAAACTCTGAGCTGGTTGAAGGAATTGAACGATTTATATAGAAGCATACTCACATTCATCAATGCACCAAGTTTCACACCTCTCCCAACCACTTTCAAATGTTTTCATTTCCACTTGTTTTTTAATCTATTTCATGCATCACATTAAAAAACGCTTGCATGTCTGCGGCCACACATCGGCTCGATCAGGCGGAATAAGTGAAAACACCTGTGTGTGTGTGTGTGTGTGTGTGTGTGTGTGTGTGTGTGTGTGTGCATGCATACTGTGAAATCACTAATGCATGAGGGAAAAACAGCACAAACACACACGCACACACGCACGCACGCACGCACGCACGCACACACACACACCACACACACACACACACACACACACACAAACACACACACACACACACACACACACACACCACACACACACACACACACACACACACACACACACACACACACACACACACACACACACACACACAGGGCTTTAATGTGCCGTTGGCTGGGTGTGGTGCCCCAACAGAGTTCATGAATTAACTGAACTCTTGAACTGTACTCTGGTATGTGGCAGACATTCAGTCAGACAACCAGTCAGTCAAAGTGCACGGGAAGAATCTGTCCCAACAAGTCCGCCAGCGCGTCCAAAATCTTCTTCTGAAAGGATGAACAATCGATGTTTCAGCTGAACTACGCCATGAAAGAGATGTTCACAGTGATCCCTCAGACGTTAGGAAAACATAGAAGACATGTTGATGGGTTTGTTGGTACAGAAAACTTTGATCATGCCACTGACATCAGTCACATGTAGAAAACAGTTTGTTCTTTTGTCCAGTTGTTCATCTCCTCTCTTTTCTCGCCCCTCATTTATCTCTCCTCTCTTTTCTCTCCCCTCATTTCCGTCCCTGCCCTCCCCCCCCCTCTCACTCTCTTTTTTAACCTGTTAAGAACGACTCACCTGTTGCATCATGTGGCGTTAAATCGTTTGATGACAAAGTAGGCGAGTCATCGGTGAGACGGGAGGATGTAACAGTTGCCCACGACGACACACATCTGTCTAGATATTAATCTTACAAGAAAAAGAAAGTTGTTTCTTTAAAGCATGTCAGCTCTGAAAAGTGAAGCCAAATCACCTTGGATCGCCCCCTAGTGGCTGGCTGCAGTACACATCAACTTCTCAAAGACGGTTTCTGTCTTATGACGCTGATGCATGTTCAAGTGTTTTCATTTGTTATGTGATGATATAAAAACGGGCTGAGACGTCTTGATTGACAGCTGAGACTGACTCATGGTCCCCGACGATACACACTCTCCACCCTTTGATCACCACTGCCCATGGAGATCGTTGTTTCTGTCAGAGAGTGTTGAGGCAGTCTGACCTGTGTGTGTGTTCATGAGTGAGTAAGTATATTCACACACACAAACACACACTCCGGGTCACCGTGGGGTCCGTGGCCTCGGCCGCATTCCTGTACGGAGGTTTGTGATGATACGAACGTCGCGGCGCTGTGCGGCTGTCTGGGCTCCCGGCCTGCGAATCCAAACACGGAGGGGTCGGGACCTCGGCGTATTGGTTTAACGCAGAGATAGGTGTCACCGTGGCCGTGTTACAGCGAAGCAGCACCAGGCATAACTGACTCCGGAATGACAACAAACACAGCGGCACTGTTGTTCCTGCTAATTTGCTGGTGTCTCCCCAAAGCCGAGGCTTAACTGACACCACAGGACGTTTAACTCGATCAGTGTTCCACTTTTTATCCGTTTTATTTTCCAGATAAAGGTTCTGTTGTTGCCCCCCCAACCAGAACCTGACCCAGGAGAGATCCTGTTTCAACAGCTTCCTTTCATCGGCTCTATTGTGTTATATCAACAGTCTTCAACGTGATAACAAAACATGAACTGACAAACACCAGAGAACTAACAGGGTTCAAATGGGAATTATATTATATTATATCACTTCTAAATGTCCTTTTGCTTTTCTTCTTTTTCAGTTGTCTTCTCTGTTTCCTCCTCTGACTCAACATGAACAATAAGACACATATTGAGACAAATGGAACCATTAGCAAATGTCAGTCAAATCTGGAGTTTCACAAATCATTTCACACAGTTAAACTGAGATTATTCAGCCTAAAGAGCAAAAATCGTCAATTGTAACAGATGCACGACTAAATTTCTAAATCGATAAAATAAAAATAGTTCTAATACCGATATATTGGCGAATAAATGTTTTTGTTTTTATTGTCAAGTATCCCTTAGATGCTGTTATCAACATGATGAAAGCCTTATGACAAAGAAATGTAATTGAGGTTTGATAACGAGAACGTTTCTGTTGCGTCCAGCAGCTGATGGGAAACCTGCTGCTCTCTGATTGGCTGCAGGAGCAAATGTGCAACCTTAATTAGGATTGAACTAAATTTGCTCTGTTTTTAAATGTGTTGATAATTTATATAAGACGTCTGACCTGTTCTCAACCTGCTGCCTGTTTGAACAAACCTTTTTTTTTTTTTTTACAGTGCATCCGTCTGTCCCTGCTGTAAAAGCAGAGCATCCGCCTGTGTGTTAGTGTTGTTGCTGAGTGCAGTGACCCGGGGTCACACTCGCTCTCCTCCCGTTATATATTCCTCTGTTATGAACAAGTGGTCTGAAAGCTCTGAGCCTTTTAGACTGAGAGAGAGAGAGAGAGAGAGAGAGAGAGAGAGAGAGAGAGAGAGAGAGAGAGAGAGAGAGAGAGAGAGAGAGAGAGAGAGAGAGAGAGAGAGAGAGAGAGAGAGAGAGGGAGCAGCAGTGTCTGTTTAACTTTTACCTCGATCGCCCATTTGTTTTCTGCTCATCAGTTTGTGTTGGTGGCAAACATTTTGTGACAAACATTTTCATAAACTAACTCATATATACAGTCACTGATCGTCTTCATACACAGTCACTGATGATAATAATTTGTAGTATTTTCTCATATTTTTGTAGTATTTATTGTCCATTTTCTGGTTATTATCACATCTCAATATCACACGTGTGATTCGAGTTTCAACTCTTCACCTCAGAGTCGAACCTTCAGCCGTCGCCAGATCTGCCACCGGGCATAATTACAGGCGAGGAGGAGATGGGCGGCGGTCCAGCTTGATCAGCTCTGCCTGCGTCAGAGACGACTCTGTCTTCAGCTCACGGCAACACACACACACACACACACACACACACTCACACTCACACTCACACTCACACTCACACTCACATCACACACACACACACACACACACACACACACACACACACACACACACACACACACACACACACACACACACACACACACACATTTCTATTAAATTTCCTCTTGCTTAAGTTCAGGTATGTGCAGGTACACACACACACACACGCACACACACCTGGAAGCACACACACATACACACACACACACACCAAACAAAAATGCGCAGCCACACGTTTGTATTTCTATGGTTGTGAGGACACAACCATAGAAATGACCTTAACTCTGAACCCTACCACCGGGTCTTTACCCTGATACGACATCGTTAATATCAACGTGTAAAACTCACAGACATATGCGAACACACATGTTCTCAGATATTTGTCTCCAGGCTGATGAGAGTTTATCATTTTGTTGAAGTTCATGTGAGGACGGACTCGTCTGGAGGCTTCAAGACTGATCCATGTAATTTAATGTTCAGTATCTGTCCAACAAATACAGTTCAATTTGTATTTTACGTCACTGCTGCTCGGTCTGAGGTCACATTTCACCAGAGTGATTATTGTCACTTTCAACCATTCAAGTATCTAAACCCTCAGTTCGCTCAGAACATTCCTGATCTTAGATTTCTCTTTTCAGAGGTTTTGAAATACTCGTCTTTTTTTCTCTCTCATTCCTATGAATGTGGAAATGTCAAAAAACGGTTTATTGTTGACAGCAGAGTCACCAGGAGCTGAAGGGAAAGGCGCACGGTGCCTGACTCTCACGTCCAGAGGTCACGTCCAGAGGTCTCATCCAGAGGTCACATCCAACAGTCACATCCAGAGGTCACGTCCAGAAGAAGCTTTTTGTTTGAGGTTCAGAAAAGTTGGTTGCAAAAAGTCCCTGTGACTTTATGATCAGGACGCGTTCACACCATGCGGATGAATTTCCTCTTTGAGTGCAGCAGGAACTGTTGGACCTGTCAGACATTTAAAGATGACATTGAAGGAGTCAGGACCAGTCGTCCATCGTACGTGACCAGTTGAGACAAAAAAAATGACAAAGACGAACAAGAGATGACCACAGTGAGATGGTAAATTAAGCCACGCCCTCTTCTGACCCCAACCTGTGCAATGAGGCGTCATGTTGTTGCTATCGGCAACAAGTGTGCACCTAAACCATGGTAACACCAGAAGGAAGGGCAGACAGGTGGCGCCATCTGGTGGTTGCGTGTGTGCTCTGCCTGCCTTTACCACATGGTTGTATTTGTTTCCAATATTTAGTATTTCTTAAAATTCTTGAGGTTTGTTTTCAGTTTTCTTTGGTTTTATTAGGGCCCGAGCACCGAAGGTGAGAGGCCCTATTGAAATTGTAAGGATCATCCTTCGCCAAAGGAGACGATGTTGTCATAACTTCAGTGTGCATTGTCCTATCACTACCAAACTTCTGTCTCATGATCAGAGACCAAGCCTGAACAGCTCCATGTGTCAATATTTCCTCAGTGTCATAGCGCCACCTAGTGATTCGCCATGAAACAGGAAGTACTTTGTGAATCCACTCTGCATTATCCAACCGGCTCCGAACTGCTGACCTATGATCACAATCCTGACCTGAACACATCCATATATTAGTATTAGTTCAGGGTCATAGCGCCACCTACTGATCAGTGTGATAATGAAGTTGTTGTAACATTGTCCAATTGACACAAAATTGCTCACGCTACATCAGAGCGCCTACTTGAACTGATATATTTCATTTTTGAATCTGATCCCCAAAAAATGGAAACGGTTTGTTTTTTGTAGTTTGGATTTTTTGCTCAGATCGAAAATTGTAAATGAAAAAGGGTCTCGACTGAGTGAGTGAGTGTGTGTGTGATTGTGATTGTGTGTGTGTGTGTGTGTGTGTGTGTGTGTGTGTGTGATTGTGATTGTGTGTGCTCGTGTGTGACTGAGTTATGCATCATATTTTTACCTCGAGAGCGAGAACGAGTCGACCTTCAGCAAAACCCATCAAACTTCTAGTCAAAGTATCGAAAGCCTGAGTATTCACATACACCCCCCCCCACACACACACAGAGATCAGTGTAAACACAGTAATACAAATAATCACAGATCAAGAACAAACCTGTGGATCTCCGAGAACAGTTTTGAATCCAGAAGAGACCAGAACCAGCTCAGGTTGAAACTGAACACACAAAATGATTAATATAATTGCCATTATATTAATATATGAATGAGACGTGTGTGTCTGTGTGTGTGTGTGTGTGTGTGTGTGTGTTACCTCTCGGGCTACAGGTTCTAGCAGTTGTGTGTGTGCACTGTAGTAATCAGCATCATTCATCCGCCTCTGAATGAAATTACAGGAAGAAGAAAAGATTGAAACTGCGTCTGTTTCCATGGCAACATTTATTTAAATTTTTTGGGGCAGTTAAATAACTGAAAGTAATTGAGTCCTTTTCTATTTGGTCTAGTTCATTTGTAAGTTTGTCTGTGTCGCTTCTCTAAACACCAGAGCAGATAAATGAAAATAACCAAAGATGAAGGAAAAATGAAACCAGTTTGTCTCCACCACCCAGTTCAGTGTCAGTCCCGCAGGATGAAAACCAACCAGTTCATCTTTGAGCAATAGAAGATGAACAGTTTACCTGGGGTCTTCCTGGAATATCCTCTGGGTCCCGAAACCATGATCAACGTCCCAGTCCGCTATCAATACTCTGACACACACACAATTCAATTATCAGCCTCGTCCAGTTGATGTGTTGTTATTAAAGCTTTTAATTGAATCTCATTCATTTGGCCCTGGCCCCGCCCACTAGAGTGGACGTTGCAGGCGTGTCACTGACGTACTGCGGGGAGCGTATTGTGTCACTTCTGGTGTTTCTGTTTGTGGGAACTGTTGTGTTGTCTCTATAAACTTAAGGTCTTGACCTTGTTATGTTATGATTTGGCTCTCTTAAATTGGATTGAACAGAATATCTTTTATCACAATCGATTTTTCATTTTGCCCTGGACTTTTGTGCAGGGCAAAATGCACTTCGTAACCTTGTTTAGATAAGTGCTATACAAATAAAGTTATTATTATTAGGGCCCGAGCACCGAACGGTGGGAGGCCCTATATATATAATATATAATTACAACTTTTATCTTTCTTAATTGATAATTTTATTGTTTCCATTACTGATCTCAGTATTTGTAATTGATAACTTTATCATTTGTTAATTAATTAAATAATTTGTATTACTTTAATAATCATATTTTATGATTATTGAAAATTAGCCAACATCCAGTCTACCTACTATTGCACAACACAGGGGAGCACACCCTGTGTGACACCTGTTCCTATGATGCCACTTTTGAAACCCTCTTTGAATACCTATGTTCTAGTTAGGGCCCGAGCACCGAACAGTCGGAGACAGTGGGAGTTCCTATTGAACACAGGCATGAGGGCCTATCTTGTGTCCTTTGATATTCAATGCAGTCAGTATTTATTGACCTCAGGAGGAGAACTGACCCTTCATATTCAACACTGCTACCAGTCCACGACAGGGAGAATACAACAGCTCCAAGAAAGATCAAGACTGTTAGAAGACAACGGATCATTTTTCTCGACAACACTTATCCTGTACCTGTGTTCAGCCAAGATGAAGAAGGGACACAACTTAAAAAACCAGGTAAGATTTTCTAATCAGGAGACACTTTTAGTGTTACACATATTCAGACCACCTTACATTTCATTTCATTATTTCATGTTTTGTCTGTGAATTTTCAATAAAACCATCACATCAGTCACCTGACATTCAGTCTGAAGTGACAGTTGCGGTCTGTGTGTTACAATACTTTCCATGAAATGAGTCTCTGTGGATATTATGCAGCTTCTGTTTAGGATAGTTCACTTTCACTTTAGTGTTGAGATACTGTACTTAAGAGAAATGCAGAAACAGCATTTAAATTAACTCGTAACAATTTCATGTGATGATCAATGTTTTAAGAGAGATAATGAACGGATGGATGAGAAATCGTCTGAATGTGATGTAACTGTTAAAGTTACATTCAGCAGTGTGGATCATTAGAGATGAAGATGAAAGACCTCTTGTCTTTTTCTGTGTATCCAAACTTATGATGGGACTGTGTATTTACCTGTTATATGTATGTTTGTGTCTTTCAGTCCGTTGGACATCATGTGGCATCTCCCGCCAAAACAATTGAGTTCCTCCATGGAGAGATTAAGCAAATGGAGTCTGATGGAATGGAGCTAGCTCAGCAAAATGCAGCACTGAAGATCCAGATGTCCAGCAGGGATGCTCGGTGGAAGATGGAGAAACAGGCCATGCAGGATCAGATTGATTCCGCCAAACAGGGGCAGGCCTTTGACTCTGGAAGAGCCATTCAGACAGAGTTGGAGGACGAGCTCAAGGAGTTGAAGCTGGTGTTGAAGGACAAAGAGAAGTACATATGCAAATTGAGTTCTCGTCCTAGAAACGACCAGTTTGAGATCGAGAGGGTGAAAAGGGAGCTGAGCGACAAGTGTAGCCAGATCAAGGCGATGGAGCTTTCCTTCGACAAGAAGATGAAGCACATCATCGCTGAAAAAGATGCACTGAATAGTAGTCTAGAGAGGCAGCTGACTGCTGAAAACTCCGCTCTGGCTAATGAAAATACAGCTCTGAAGAAGCAGGCTGCAGAAAACACTGCTCTGGCTGCAGAAAACGCTGCTCTGGCTGCAGTGAAAAAGGATCTAGAGGGGCAGCTGACTGCTAAAAACTCAGCTCTGGCTAATAAAAATACAGCTCTGAAGAAGCAGGCTGCCCAAAACACTGCTCTGGCTGCAGAAAACGCTGCTCTGGCTGCAGTGAAAAAGGATCTAGAGAGGAAGCTGACTGCTGAAAACTCAGCTCTGGCTAATGAAAATACAGCTCTGAAGAAGCAGGCTGCCCAAAACACTGCTCTGGCTGCAGAAAACGCTGCTCTGGCTGCAGTGAAAAAGGATCTAGAGAGGAAGCTGACTGCTGAAAACTCAGCTCTGGCTAATGAAAATACAGCTCTGAAGAAGCAGGCTGCCCAAAACACTGCTCTGGCTGCAGAAAACGCTGCTCTGGCTGCAGTGAAAAGTGATATAGAGAGGCAGCTGACTGCTGAAAACTCAGCTCTGGCTAATAAAAATACAGCTCTGAAGAAGCAGGCTGCACAAAACGCTGCTGTGGCTGCACAAAACACTGCTGTGGCTGCAGAAAACGCTGCTCTGGCTGCAGTGAAAAGGGATCTAGAGAGGCAGCTGACTGCTGAAAACTCAGCTCTGTCTAAAGAAAATACAGCTCTGAAGAAGCAGGCTGCAAAAAACGCTGCTGTGGCTGCACAAAACACTGCTGTGGCTGCAGAAAACGCTGCTCTGGCTGCAGTGAAAAGGGATCTAGAGAAGCAGCTGACTGCTGAAAACTCCGCTCTGGCTAAAGAAAATACAGCTCTGAAGAAGCAGGCTGCAGAAAACGCTGCTCTGGCTGCAGAAAACGCTGCTCTGGCTGCAGTGAAATTTGCAGGTCTGCAGGAGAACGACGAGGAGAAGCTGAGCGTCCTGGAAGAGGCCAGCTTCGAGCAGAGCGAGGATCCTTTAAAAAAGATATGCTGCACAGAGGAAAAGTTGTCTCCTGAGCAGAAGCAAGTCAAACCCCTGATACTGAAGAACATTGAGCTTCAGGTACGTTAAATCAGATCATTTTAGATTTGAATTATATGGATTGTAACTTTGTTTCATGTTTAGACTTTGAGGAAGAAAGTGTTGACACTTATGTTGTCTCTGTCTTTTCAGGAACTCACCTTTGAGACTGACTCGGACAAGGTGAAGGTCATAAATGAGAAGGAGAAGAAAGAGAAGAAGAAGCAGGAAAAGAAAGAGGAACTGGAGAGAGAGAAGGAGAAGAAAGAACTGAAGAAGAGGCAGAAGAAGGAGAAGAAAGAGAAGAATAAGCAGGAAAAGAAAGAGCAAATGGAGAGAAAGAAGAAGGAGAAGGAGGAGAAGGGGGAAGGGAGACTGAGTTGGAAGACATTCCCCTTTTTTCACTTTTGTCTCTCATCCTGAACGCCCCATTCATTGCAAAATGAAATGCTGGAAATAAATGATTGTTTTATGTTGACTACTTTGTCTAATAAAGCATTTCTTTAATGAATCTGTTAGTTGGCTTTTCAATATGCAGCAACAAAGAGCAACATGGAAAAACACTACAATACAATGCAACACTGCATTTCACTAAACACAAACAGTATATTGGTCCTAAATGTTACACATCAGATATCTGGAAATTTACCAATTAACACCATCTCCTCATACTTCATTTGCAAACAGAGAAAATATGTTTCAATGTCTCATATCACAGACCCTCAGATTGACCATGTGACCGTCTGGAGGGTCTGAACCCAATGGTTGAGAAACATAGTTATTTATGGAGTCAAGGTGTTTATGACTGACATCTGGTGGCAGCATAAGGTAAGGCTACTTTAATCTATTAAAACTATTACAATCAAAATAGAGGGGTAAAAACTTGGACAAACAAAAGTAATGTAAAATTACTCCAGAATACGTACATTTTCACCACTTTCAAATGTTCTGCAAAGTTTGGTAAGAAGTTGAGCATATTATAGTAAAATGCCTACAAATGTCTGGCCAATTCTGATTGGCCGGACATTTGTAGGCATTTAACATTATTGTCAGAGTTTGTGAGGCAGATGGACCCAGATGCAGAGTTTAAACTTAAAGAGTGTAATTTGAATGAAAACAAAGTCTTTAACAGACAAAACAACTAAAGCATACGGGAGAAAACACAGGAAGCTTACACAGGGGATGCAGAGGTGCAGAGGCTCAGGAGACACAGGATACGAAAAACACCGGAGATCAAGACAGGATACCAGGACAGGAGATCACAACTAACAGACGACAGACCAGAGAACACAACTGACATACAACAACGATCCGACCAGGACAAAGGAAAGCACAGAGGCTTAAATACAGACACAGGGAAGGCAGGGGCAATGGGACAGGTCATCACAACAAGACGGAGATAAAAAAACTAACCCAAAGATCGATTCTTCGTCACACGGTGTGACCGTGGCGTGGCCTCAAAGTTTGATTACACGCCATCAAAACACGAGGTTCTGTATCTCGGACATACGTGGTCCAATCGAGTCCAAACTAGACATGTAAGACAAGAGTCCTGGCCTGATGACATCTACACAGAAATCATGACTTAAAATCACAGCGCCCGCTGGTGGCTACAGGAAGTGACATGTTTTATACTTTGATGAACTGCTCCTGGCTGCTTTACAATAAACAGCTCAAATGAGCTCAGTCAAGTCATTGGACCATGGTCAGAATTGTGACATTTCCTCAAACCGTGTAAACATTGAGGTGTGGCGAAGGTTCATCCTTCGCCAAAGGACACGATGTTGTCATAACTCCAGTGTGCATTGTCCTATCACTACCAAACTTCTGTCACATGATTAGAGTCCAAGCCTGAACAGGTCCATGTGTCAATATTTCCTCAGTGTCATAGCGCCACCTACTGATTCGCCTTGAAACAGGAAGTACTTTGTAAATCCACCCTGCAGTATCCAACTGGC
Organism: Reinhardtius hippoglossoides; assembly: GCA_006182925.3. Taxonomy (NCBI): domain Eukaryota; kingdom Metazoa; phylum Chordata; class Actinopteri; order Pleuronectiformes; family Pleuronectidae; genus Reinhardtius; species Reinhardtius hippoglossoides. The sequence continues at coordinate 20,234,273 of CM031681.1, read as the reverse complement.
TCCGAACTACTGACCTATGATCACAATCCTGACCTGAACACATCCATATATTAATATTAGTTCAGGGTCATAGCGCCACCTACTGATCAGTGTGAAAATTAAGTTGTTGTAACATTGTCCAATTGACACAAAATTGCTCACGCTACATCAGAGCCCCTACTTGAACAGATATATTAGTCTGTAGGTAATAATAAAGATGGTGCCACCTACTGGCAACAGGAAGTAAGTTTTGTTTTACAACTATCATTCGATTTACATAAAATGTTCACAGTGTGATGTGCTATTGATAGCGTGGACTGTAATGAGCAATTAGCAGGCAAGGATCGACATCGCGTGATGGATGCAGGAAGTGAAGCGTTTGTCCTTGCCGCAGTGCGCAAAACGCGTGCAACGCGGAGACGTGCGCTTGGTCATTGATCGCTCTCTCCACCGACCGCAACAGGCTTCAACATGCGTGTGCTCGGGCCCGTTAGTGCTACAACGTAGCCCTAGTTGAGTGATTGTGTTTATATCCTGTTTCAAACATATTTGAGTTCAACTTGTGTGATTCTCTGTGGAAAAATGTAGCTTATTGTTTACGGTATAAATGTGTTTGTAAAGACACTTCCTCTCTTTAAATCAGATGCTCTAGACTGTTGTTCATCTCTGACTCTGTGAAGACGACTGTAACTGGATGAGGAGAACGTTTCCTGGTAAAATAAAAATAGATTGATTCATATTTAAATGATCGTCATGTGACGGTGAATACAAAATCTGGTGGATTATAGGTATGTGACATTGTGATTGTTCACATTTATATATTCTAGCCTCTGGTTGTCTTCATGTTCCACCAGCAGAGGGCACCTTCAACCCACAGGATAGAAAAAAGAGAAAGTGTTAATTAGAGAAACCACAGAATCAACACATTATTCAGTTAATTCAGTATTTTTTGAATCAGTAATGTGCAGCATTGTGCAGACTGTCACATGTACACCATGGACACTTGTGTAAGAACCTTCCTGGTGTAAAACCAGTGACCTACACACGGCTGCTTGTTGTGAAACGTGCTGCCTTCAGGCTCCCCGCGATGGATTCCCCTCAATAGTTTTAACGTCGAAAATCAGATTCCAAGATATATTTGTAGTGATGAAATGTGGAACTAACAATGAAAAGATAATAAAATTAATATAAGTCAATTGCATGAGTCACTTGTCAACAATTTTTTTTGCTATGTTGATATACAAAACAGGCAAGATTTCCATAGACTGTATATAAAGGGCAAGATTCCCGAGATTTCTGTTGGAACACGAACGCATCACACACTACCTTCCTCATCCACTTCCGTGTGTTACGTCACTCACCTGTCATGGCGGCCCCCGTGGCTCTCATTCAGGGCTCCAGCAGAGGACTGGGGCTGGAGTTCTGCAGACACATCCTGAGGAACAAGGCCCCCGCGGCCGTCATAGCGACATGTCGGGACCCGGACGGGGCGGCCGAGCTGCGGGGCCTGGGGGGTCAACACCCGGGCAGGCTCACGGTCCTCCGGCTGGACGTGAGCCGGGAGGAGGACATCCGAGGAGCCGCGCTGCGCGTGAAGGAGAACTTCGGCCGGCTGGACCTGATCGTCAACTCGTCCGCGATGCTTCACCCCTCCGGGAAAGGAGAGACCAGCCTGAGAGACGTCTCTGCGCAGGTACAAGCAACCTTTTCAGGGTGTTCGAGCTCCTCTCCTACGACAAGGTGCAGATTAAAGTGCTTTAAAGTGAGATATCTTACTCATATCAGTCATAATGTTCCATAAAATATCTTTAAAACAAGCTCAGGCAACTGTTTAAACACTGGGAAGCTGCACCGGTCACAAACTCCTTTTATTTTAAAAGCCTCTAGCCTAACTTTATATTTAATATCAATATTTTGTGATCAATTATAGCTTGGAATAATATCTAGAATTTACTCTTAAATTCAAAGTACTCTAATCCTAATCACTTCAAGATTATGTTATGTTTTCTGTAAGATTTACCTGCTTTAGTTTATCCATCCTCTTTGCTTAATATATACTACAAAGGAGTCAATCCAGAAAAGTTTAGTTAAGTTAAATTGAAATCAAATTGAAATCTAGTGCTTCCAGGTGCATCGTCCACATAGATGCTCTCAATTATCTCATCAGAAGGTAAATCCGTACGTTTTGGAATAATGTACTTCTTTATTTTCGAATTTTAAGGTAATTTTGTCAACTGTGGTCGTTTCTAACATGCTATATACAGAAACCTGACTTGTAGAACCACTGATCTGTGCTGACCTGATCTATTTCCCTTCACAGGGCATCATTTCCACACTGACGACCAACACAGTGGGTCCTCTGGTGATGGCCAAGTACTTTGCCCCCCTCCTTCAGAAGGGTGGAGGAGGGTTTGGTCACCAGCACGCGGAGAAAGCCAAACAGCACAGCGGCATCATCGTCAACATCACGGCCAAAGTGGGATCCATTGGTGACAACGGTATAGCTGCGAATGAGAAAATAAAACATCAACTAGGCAACAATTTAGAAAGGAAGAGTCGAGGGAAATCAGAAAATCCTTGGTAGTGAAAGCAGAAGAGAACTTATGAATATTATGCTTCAGGGTCTTCCAATCTAACTTCTCTTCACCCCACCTTCTTCGTCCAGGTCTTGGGGGTTGGTACAGCTACAGGATGTCTAAGGCAGCTCTCAACATGGCCACCAGGAATCTGTCTATAGAGCTGGGCCGCGGCCGACCCAAGGTAGGTCCTCTTGGTGCATTTCCTCACGTGAATATTCCAGATATTTTCCTGTTGTGAACGCGTCTGACCTGGACAATCTGCTGCCGTATCTTCATATCAGGACCTTTTCCGGTGTTCTGAAAACAGAGAGAGAAAGCTGATGGACTTGTTTCTGTTTCTTCCAGGTGGTGTGCGTGTCCTTACATCCAGGAACAGTAAGCACAGACCTCTCCCGACCGTATCACAAGAATGTGCCGACAGACAAGTTGTTCAGCACTGAACACTCGGTGAACTGTCTGATGAGCCTCATAGACGCACTGAATATGGAGAAGACTGGCAAAGCGTACAGCTGGGACGGAACCGAACTTCCTTGGTAGAATCAAATAAATGGACCAAGAGAGAGAGAGTTTATTTACCTCTAATGTTGATGCTAACACTCTCAGCTCCGTCTAGATTGTGCAATAAGCTCGTACACTGAGAAATCATCAGAATTTAAGATAAAGAGGTTTCTGCTGGAGTCACAGTCTAAACAGTTAAACCTCTTCCACTACCTCACAACCAGCCAAGGTGCTTTGATCACATGTGACACACACAGAGGCCTCATGCTACTGTAAGACCTGATGCAAGTGTATCCACACTGATGATCTAATGTCTAGTAGAAATAATTTATTATCATTCCTTTTTTCAGTATTAATTAATATCACCAAGTGGTTCATGATAAAGAAATACATTTGGGAGTTGTTCTTATTCACTTTCACTTTGCGTGGGGGTGTTAGCTTAGCACAAAGACTGGGAAATGCTATCCTGGCTTTGTCCAAAGGTAGAAAAACAAATCTACCTGTTATCTCACTCAGGTCAGTCTGTACCAAAACCCGACTGTTGTGGTTTTACATCATTTCCAACGATTAAAGAAATAAAAGCATCTTCCCCAAAATGTGGAACTTCTTTAAGTGATTACTACAAATGTTTTTATCCTGTCCTTGTTGTCTTTCATACATTATTGTTGAATAAATAAAGGATGGATCTTTGCATTACACGTTCCCAATGATCAGTGTGAACAACATAAGGTAGTTCCTCAGCCATTTAGGTATGGGTACACTGCAGCATGTGACCACTGTTAATCAGTTACAGTGAGGGGGTTAGCACCATGGCTGGCTTTTAAATGTGTCACATTCTCAGCAACACTCAGGATAAAGTATAAAAGCCTGTATCCATCCGTCCGTCCTCGTAATCGTGTGCTCGTCTGTGTTTACAGAGGAAGTGGAGAGATGAGAATTAAGTCACTGGGCTATGACTAATGACTGAGCTCTATCCTGTTAAAGGATTTTAACACATCGTTGACCTGATTCTTACCAAATGGAGGTTACTAGGTCAAATATTTGACTTATATTGCAAAAAAACCCACAAAAAAGTCCAGACAACTTATTAGATCATTAAAAATCCCTCATATTTCCTCTTAGTCAGTGAACAGAAATTACTCTTACTACACAATTAACCACTTTTCACCAGAAGATGGCAGCATTTGTGGACTCCTGCTTTTTGTTGTCCACAATCTTTATATTTATGTCTTTATCTTAAGTGAGTTAGAGACATGATGTATATCAAAGTCTCTGCTTGTATATGAAGCAGTCTGGTGATGATCTTTGCAGTCAATTCCCAATTCTTGATTGTTGGATAAAGTGCTAATTGTGACATCTTGATATTAGCCCCTCGTCTGCACTGCTCCACATCTAACTTTACATTTCATGATGAGGTTGTAACATGATGGTGCATTTTTTTCTTTATCTTTATGGTATTTCTTATGGTTTTAAATAACTACTCAGTGAATTGCAGTTGTGACTGTGATACTTCGTTACAGTATGATTATATAATTATCTGTTTTTTATGTTACATGTGACTGCATTACCAGTCTTCTGCGTTGTCTTTGCTTACAGCTCTCTGAAAACTGAAATTCAGGCCAAGAAAGACAGAAAGAAAAATGTATTTCTCAGTACTGGAAAGTACATTTACTGAGTTACTGTACTTATGTTCTATACTTTACCTTTGAGTACATTTCTCCTTCACTCCTCTACATATTAACAGAAATCAGTACCACATTTTTTACAATACCTAGAGTTACACTTCGGAATTCGGAAGAGGCTGAGACATTCATTCTCTGTACGAGTGTTATATTAAGCTAAATAAACAGTTGGCGTAGTAAATGATGTAATAGACCAATGACTCAGTCGATATGCTGTAATATGCAAATACTTACGTGTGCTCAAATATAACGGTTAATGCGGTAATTTTCTATATATCGATTAGTACTAATACTTTTTCCTACTCTACTGATTCACAATGGTTCAACTTCTCCCGGTGATTGTTTTTCCTTTATCAAACTGAGATTGTGTGTTTGTTTGACCTTTGCATCTCAGTGTGACTCTCCCACTGGTGTCTGTGCCGTGTTGTTGCCCCACGGGCTCAGGTGTGTGAGTGGAAACCAGCACGCGCTCACGACCTGCTCCGCTGCAGGAGGGAACAACACATGTCGTCAGGGAACGGATTTGCATACGTGCCTTTCCACGCACCGACAGGGTCACGTCAGAGTCACACTGTGGCTGACATGTTGGCGGCTCTGTGCGCACATGACTGCGGGGAATGAGGGTGAATAAAGCGGGCACAGCTGCACGGACTGGGGCCCCTTTGTGTGTGTGTGTGTGTGTTAGTGTGTTAATGTGCAGGCGACACAGTTCGAGTCCCCCTCTTTGTATTTGAGAGAGTAGCATTAGCGTGTGGTGCTCCTGCTGCGCGGAGAGAAAACCGGTCGGAGGAGGTGAGCGGGTTCGGTTCTCGGTTGGAGGAGCTGGTGTGACGTAGCGGTGCGCACACACATAGACACACCACACACAAAACACACACACACACACACACACCGGCTGCTGCTGCTGCTGCGCCTGCCAGGATCTCAGTGTGGGGAAATGACCGCGAGTGACCTCAGAGGAAACACTGGATTTTAGCGCTGCTGGGTTTTTTTTATTGCATTTCACACACTCGAACGATAATGTGTGTTAGATTGTAGCTCGACCTCTTCCGGTCAACACCCACGTTTCATCCCGGGAGCGAGTTGCGGTGTCTCGTTTAGCTGTTCGCCCGGCTAACATCAGCTAAGCTAAGCTAAGCTAGCCCAGCCGCCTCCTCCTCCTCTCCCCCCCCCCCCCTGCTTGTCACTGCCAGCGGCGGGGCTTCGACGGTTTGTCTCCCGCTGATGCTAAGCTAAGCTAGGCGAAAGGCTAGGAGCTGCTGCTGCCATGGATAAAGCGAAGTCAATGATGGACAAGAAGGGAGCGTCGGGACCCTTTCATGTCAACAACGGGCAGAGCCAGAGGGGGTGCAACGGCCACGTCGCTGTGGCCGCGAACGGCGGCTGCTGCAGCGGCGGCGGGTTCGGCTCGAGCCCCGGACCCAGCGGCAGCGGCGGCGGCGGCGGAGGAGGAGGCGGCGGCTGCAGCTCGTTTGACAGCATGCACCACCTGCACCGCGGCGAGGATGCGGAGTGCAACGGCTCCCCGGCCAAGAGGTCCAGGCTGCGGCGGAGGACGGAGTCGGTGAGACGGAACAGACCCCGTAAGTGTCGAACCAGCCCGGGGATTGTGATGGTTGTTGTAGGGGGGTGGTTTAGTAAGAGCACTTATCTGATATGTGCTCATCGCCTGACATGATTTCCCTGTGGGGCGGATGCATGCATGCAATCGGGGGGAAACTGTGTAATCAGCCGGGTTTTTTTGCACAACGAGCCGATGTGTTGTTGCAACCAGGCGCCGACAACCAGCCCCTTGCCCCCCGCGAGGGCTCGGTGCTCGCGTGCTCCATGCCCCCGTTGCAGCCGCAGCCCTCGTGACTCTGCGGCTATTCAATCACAATCAATAGTTCTGATCAGATTGGTTGTTGTGGGTTATCGGCCGCCGTCGCCAGGGAGACCCCCCCCACACACCATGTTTCTATGCACCCTCAGGTTGCATTTGCAGCTCTGCGATTGGTCGGTTCCCCTGTGGTGAAAAAGCTCCTGATAAGTGGGTTTGGCTTGTCTCAGCCAATCAGCGGCCGCCTCCTGTCTTCAGAAGGCAGGGTGAAAGTGCCGGGACCCCGCCCCCTTATTTACTGGGTACTCGGATGGTGCGAGTAAAGATCATCCTAGAAAACTTGTTTCACAGCAGAATGGAGAAATCCGAGCTTTTCTTCGCGTGAAGTCTGAGGCTGACTCCTCTTTCAGTTTGATATCCTTTCGTTTTTTATTTTAAATTTTTTTTTGTATGTCAGTGAGCTAATATTCTGCCTCACCATGAAGCTCATAAGTGAAAAGAAGCCTGGTAAGTGTGAGATGATTCATGTTTCATTGCACACAGGTATCACAACGTATAACTTTAAATCCAAAAAATGATTTTCTTTATAATTTGATTTTAGGCTCTGAAATCAAATCATTTGTTTCTTATTCTCCCAAGTCTGTGGTCTTCATAGGTTAATGCTTCGTCAGACAGACTGTGAAGGTGTGAACACAGATTTCAATGGACTAGTCGGTGCTTCTGCAGACAACTTGTGGTTTTTCCATTTCCAGGAAATAACCAAACTTCCTCACCGCTCCTGTTTCGGTCAAAGCCTCAGAATTGGTTAGGGTTAGGGTCGTGACTGTCATCACTGTCACTGGTGGTCAATGTTATCTTCTGTAGCCTGATTTTCTGATCTTGTAATGACAGAGTTGCTCTATTGTTTGAGATTAATTAGTTTAATTTATTAACAAATTCACTTTCTATGTAAATTTCTCACAGCAAGAGTTGAGATGGGGTTAGCATCAATTTGACCTTTTACTCTCTGACTCTGGTATCTGTATCAGAACATCTCTGCATATCACAACAGTACTCAGAAGCACTTAACTACTTCACGCTGCAGTTAATCACATATTATATAGGTCTATCTACAGGGTTTTATAGTATATATTGTGTTTTTTTATTGTGTCATACACTGTGGGTCTGGTTATACCTGTGTGAGACCAGTTGATTACAGCTTCAGCTTGCAGTCATGCTTCAATTCATGTTGACTAGAAATGAACTGACTAGCACATTAGTTATCTTTGCCAGTTATGTAGTTATACACTCTGAACGCTGTTGTTCAAGCACCGTGTCGTTTCTCTTCTTGATTACCTGAAATATGATTCCATAGCAATTTGAAGCTCAGCATTGAAATCTGTCCTTCACAGTGCACTCCTCCATTGTTAACTGCAGCACAGACTTTCTCCTTTCTATTGAATAAGAAACGTGTAGTTAGAGAATAACCACGTGAATGAAAATGAACAGGAACTTGTAGTGATGACAAAGAAACGTAGACGATACTGGGTCTGTATTTGTAAGATGCACTGACCTTTTTTCTTCTGATCTTGCATCATGTGGTCTTGTGAGCACTGATAATCAAATTACTGGAAAAGTGTGATGTTACAGTAAACTGACAGTGGCACTGTGCAGTGAGTCCTCCGCTGTGGTTTGTTGTGATGTGTAGGAGTCTCGAGTAAAGAAGGACCCTGGACCAGAGCGAGTATAGTTATTACATAATTAAGGAACATGCCATGAGTAAACTTTGAAATGTCCGGTCAGAGATTCTGTGCTTTATGGCACATCCTTGGATGGAGGCCAGCCGTCCCGATAAACTCAGATAACCCTCTAAGCTTTTCCTCACAGAGGCCAATCCTGGAATGTATTCCCCTCGGGGATGTGATTTTTTCACTTTTGTCCTTTCTCTACTTCGGGTTTGAGGGGGTTTAGAATTGGAGGGGGGTGTTATTCTTTTATTTTAGGTATCACTGCCAGTAGTTCCCCTTGTTTACACCGGGAAACAACTTGGCTGTATAGTTTCACCAACTGTCTCCCAGAACAGAATTGCCTTTATTTTAATTTCAACACACCTAATTTTTTGGGCCTCGTCGCTTCTGTGACAGAACTGAAGTTTCCTTTTCATGCACATCTTTTTACATTCGTGAACAAGTTAATTTGGGGAAATTCCACAGCACCGTTTCAACACAGAGCAAAAAACAGGAATAGGAATAATGGAGACCGAAATTGGGCAATTACCGTTTCTAAAATGTGGTTCTATGTGTTGTGGTCGCTTATTAAATGAACTGAGCTCTGCATCTGTTGCCGAAGTGCACTTTATCTTCTGCCTATTGCGCAGTCAATTTTAAGTTGCGTTTGTAAAACCCTTGGTATCATACTTAAGTTTGCTTGAAAATGGATAGAGCACATTTTGGCTCATATTCTTTGAGTCATACTGTGTTTTGTTAAAGTCCTTCCATCAGCGCAGGAAAGCGCTCTGGGTTTGATGTGTTAAAGGCGCAGTTGATGCCAAAGTTATGTTTCAGATGTGTAATGTCCAAGAAGAAGGATTGTGCTCTCATTTGGTGGTTTTTGACAGTGTGTACACAAACCGAGGTGTCATGTTGCTACTGCACTTTCCCCCCCACATGCCTGTAGTGTTTTGTAAGCCCTGGGCTGATTTAGGTGTTTGACCTTACCTTACCTCACTATATGCGATCTAGTGGGTGTGGTCCATAGCGTCAGAGAAGGTGGACCAGTGATCAAAGTGAGTCTGACAGCTTTGGGCTCAGGGAAGAACGATCACAGTGGAAGAAAGAGAAGGAAACATTGTGTTTGTGTGTTTTTGTGTCCTGAACAACCACTGAAGACTGATGTCTCCAATTGGCTTTGAAGGAGGTGTGTTGCACATTCCATCTGTTGTGTTGGCTCACAAAAACAGGAAACCGAAGACTAGGCAGTATTCAAGATTTTTATAAAACTTGGAGGAGTTTTGAGAATTGTTATGTGGATTTGAAATTTGCACGATAGATCTGTTAAAAGAAGTTTTATATCAGCAGCTTTTTCATTTCGAAGGCCAACAGCCCAACCTGCCATGTTGGGTCAGGATTTCTTTTGGGGAGAAATTTCCACTTCCACAATATTTGTGTGACTCAATGCGTTGAGCTCTTCAGGATCACAGATGAACCATCAAATTGAAACATGGATAACAACTGAAACCACCTGCATGTTTCTTAGTTCAATTAACATTGTCATTTTAAAGAGAAGAACTTATACATCAGGGCGTTTCAGGCCAGTTTCCAGCTCGTTTGTACAAACAGTAAGTGGGTATGTTCATTTGGTGACAGTTTAACTTGCCACAGGGCAAGTCAATGTTTTACCTGAGCATGGCTAACAAGTTTCAGTGTAGATGATTTTTTAATTGATAAAAATCGAATTGATTTTTATCAATTAATCTGAATTTTATGCCCTAGAAGTCTTATAAATACATTAAAATATTCGGTAGTAGGTCTTAAATAGGTTTAGTTAGATCTTAATTATGTTGAAGTTTATCTGACGCTACTTACATTATGCTTTTAAAGTTACTTTTCCAAGAGAACGTGGACATGCATGGTTTGTAACGTCTCCATGTATTGTAGTTCTTTCTCAACGATACACATATTACCACACTGTACTAAAATAACAAACAAGACCAACATGGACCTGATAACGTTCCGGTAAGTACACTTTGAGACTGTGGAAACGTACTGTCTCTGCTTGTAACTTCAGAGATAATGTGGTGCTTCGCTGGTTATTCTCTACAAGGCTACTTCACGTTATCTTCAGTGGAATGGCAGTAAGTCATTCCTGGACTCTGATATTCCTTCATATATGTCGTACTGACATAGATCTCAAATTTAAGTCATCGTGGTCTTAAAAGGTCTTAAATTGAACATGTTGAACTCTGCAGAGACCCGTGAAGGTGCACACTTATGTGTAGTAGCAGAACTGCAGTAGTGGTAGAAGTAGTAGTAGAATATGACTGGTTGGAAATTAGTGAAAGGAGTGGTCGTTTAGGGCTTCAGCTAATGTTTATCTTTAGCGAATCATTTGCTCTATAAAATGTCAGAAAACAGTGAAACGTTATTTTCAAATGTCTCATTTTACTACATTTACTCTCTAAAACATATTAAATCTAAAGCTGAAACAAGTATTCAATTAATTGATGGTCAGAAACTCTATTGGCGTCATTGTAAATTAAATATCTTTGAATTTTCTACATTTTTTTTTAGGGGATTTATAGACGATTAATTACTAAACTCACTAATCAAGAATGAAAATAAATGCCTATGATTAATGGAAATGGTAAGAAGCTTAATTTCTCTCAGTTAATGATATCGCGTTTACTGTAGTAACTGTGGGACTAAAATACATAATCATAAAGCTGTGAGAAAATTAGGGATAAAAGACTGAATCAGGGAAGAGAGTAACAGGCCTGAACCGGCAGGGATGTTTTGCTTTGTAATGAGTGTAATATATATATATATATATATATACACACACACAGTGTTCAGCTGTGCAGTGGTTTATTTTCCTCTTGTCATACGAACAGGCTGTACAAGTGTTGTTCTTGTCCTGTGCTCTCTGCACAAAGCACTTACACACACACACGACAAGTCTCTGTGAAACCTGAGATTAAAGGTTAAGCAAGAGGAAATTTAATAGAAATAGTTGTTGCTGATAATCGTGTGTGTGTGTGTGTGTGTGTGTGTGTGTGTGTGTGTGTGTGTGTGTGTGTGTGTGTGTGTGTGTGTGTGTGTGTGTGTGTGTGTGTGTGTGTGTGTGTGTGTGTGTGTGTGTGTGTGTGTGTGTGTGTGTGTGTGAGAGTGAGCTGAACAGTGAGTGTGGTGGAAAAATCCTATTTATTTATAAATGAATCCCTTTACTACCTTTTGTCATTCAAGTCAAACTGTAGATGCTTCAGACGGTGTATCACATGAGGTGTGTGAGGCCATGAGACCCTTCACCTACAAGGACACAGATCGCTTGTTAACTACTCTTTGTCACACTGACCTTTGACTGGACAATGTATGTTAGTGTGTGGCCGTCCACGTGTTTGTGCTTTTTAAATGGAAACCCTGGATAGGTGGCACCTAGGGGTCCACTTAGGAAACACACATGAAAAGGGGGAATTCGATTTTTGTTAGAAATGTTCTTTTCCTCTTTCCTCAGTGATGCTTTATTGTTGGGTTGGGTTGAGGGTCAAGGAAATTAGGAATCACGAGACAGGACGACAGTATTTTATAAAAACGTATATATGTGTTTATTCAGCCACAAGAATGAAAGAAAGCATGTAAAGTCTTTTCAGTCAGTGCGTCCATGCATCACTGACGGCAAGCAGCTGTAATGGAAGCTGTCACGTTTTCCGTGGCATCGTGTATTAATTATGTAGTCAGTGTTTGTTGTGTTTCCACTGCATAAGGAGAAGGATCACAGGAGCAACTCAGTCAATACATGTAAAGTAGTATCATGATGTTGAATCCTGACAATGAACTCAATGACACACGTTGCTGTTTAAATCAACAAAGCCTGCTGTCGTTCTTTGCTTAAAAAAAAATCCAATTGAGGATAATAATTTTTTTTTAAAGTCCATCAATTACACGTGAAATATAATTTCACTTTTTATGCACATGAGGTTGCACAATACAATTTTGCCTTGCACTCAATGGAGTTTACACTTTTGTTATCTGAAACTACAAGTACTCATTAACACGATAAGGAAATAGTCAGGCTGTAGATTAACTTTTGTACTTTAGTAAAAGACTGAGCACTACTGATGCCTCTTCACCTTAATTCTGTACTTTGTTTGTAACTCTTTATGTTTTATGGCTTCAGGGATAAAGCAGCTGACTCCTGTAAAGACTTGTGTTGTGGGGAAAATATGTATTGAACAAAAGGTTTCCCTAGAGAGAGAGAGAGAGAGCAAAGAAAATGAAAATATCTTACCCCTGGTTTATCCAATAGGTGGTTTGAGTCAAGTCTTAAATCAATGTCACAAATGCAAATAATATAATCGGACAACTTATTGGAACTATCCATAGAAGTGTTTTCAAAATTAGGCAAGAGAACTTTCCAGAGCAGAATCCCTTGAGGCTGTGTGGAGAGACCTCAGAGCAGGTCAGTAGGTGAGAGGGGACGACGAGAAAGAGTCAACCACACAGTGAAGGAGGAGAGAGTTGACTCCTGCTAAAGGTAACGGGACACCAGCAGCAGGTGTGGAGGTGACGGGGGAAGCAGTGGTGGTGCTGGTGATACTGGGAACTCACATGGACTCAGTTACCACGAGAGGTTTCAGTGGTCAAGTGCTCCTCGTCTAACACGGGTCAATACAACACTATCGCAGGCTGACACACAAAACCAACCCGGCAACATCTCCGGTTCTATTTATAACAGGAATAATGTATTAAGTTATTGTGCCGTCAGGTTTAATGTAAATTTCAAGGTCAAGTAGAGCCGGGCCAATATGATCTCTGGGGGCTGATGCCAATATCGTAAAAAAAAATTCTGATACCGATATATTTGCAGATATTTATATATATTTTTAAAAAACTGTCAATGATTCCCACGATGTCGTCATCAATCCCTCACGACAACGAAATGTGATTTGGCCTGATATCTTACAGTTTAACCGTAAACTGTATTAATAACATAAATCTAACAATTTACACATAATATAGATAAAAAGAAAATAAACTCAACCAAATGTATAGATTTTTTTTTTTTTACGTAAAATTCAAACATGCACATGTGTTCTGCTTTGTTTACTCTACAAAGTAAAAGTGTATCGGTTTATATTGGCAAACATGAAGACCGATACCGATGTCATTTTTTCTTTATGAACAATGTTTTTTATATATATATATATATATATATAATGGTCTTCTATATGAGTAGTTGTATATGAAGGAGCGTGGTTGTGCAGTGTCTTGTATGCGGAGTGGGCCGGGCCAATCGTCATGCACCAAATACTTTCATTTAAATGCATTCTTTAGTAGAATGCGGCCGTTCTCCGCAACCATAGTGACCACGTGTTGTTTTAACAGTTGCACAGGGTTTTCATTGTTCCGAGTTGTGGACTCGCTGATTGGTCAAAATGAAACTGCCTGATCCCAACGTGACATCTTCAGCTCGTTTGTTCTGTCCTCAACTTGACAATATTCATTTTACGCTGTCGTAAAAACAGACTCACATGAAGTCATCACAAAGGAGGAAATGGGACTAATGTTTGTCATATTTGCTGCCTGAGTGGAATGATAATTAAACTAGATTTGCAGTTGACTAATTGATTAAGTAGCCAATCCTTTCAGCTTTAATTATCACGGTAATAAAGCCTGTTAGAAAGGCTGATGCACCGCTAAGTTAAATAACGCTGTTGCTTTGTGGTGCATTTAAAAACGTCTTGCAGCGTCTGTCCTCCTCCGTCCACGCCAGTAAATCTGACTTGAATTTAATTAAATCGATTCAGAGATGGAGAGGAGGAGAACGGGGGAGAAAAGGGAAATGCAAGGAGAAAAAGGAAGAAACCAGACGAGAGAGAGGGATGCAGTTGTCGACAGAGAAAGAGAGGGATAAAGATGGATGGTGAATGAGAACGGGATGGAGAGAAAGGATAAATGAAAGAGAGAATATGAGGCTGAGGAGTGTGTGAGACACAGAGAGCGGAGGAGATGATGGGGGGGGGGGGGGGGTGGTCAGGGGTTGTCTGTTACCATGGAAACTGTGGCTCTTGTTGAGCGGCAGCGGTTTTTTTTTTTTTCTTAACGTCTTGTGCTGAACTCAATGTTCTACCAAACTGAAACCGTCCAGACCAGGTTCTCCTCTCCAAGCTGTGTCGTCCGCTCCAGACGGTTTTCACACAGCGAAACAAAGATTCATCAGTCATCTGAAAAATGTATCTGCATTTACTGGTTACATCTTCTCAAATAGAGGGGCCGCTGCTTTTGTTTTCGTTTGACGAATCAATTAATTGATCAGTCGTATGGGCAATAAAAATTGATAAACTTCCCCAACGTCCAAAGATATTGAGTTTGCTGTCGTAGATGATTTAAAGAAACCAGAAAATATTCACATGTAAGAAGCTGAAATCAGATCATTTAGCCACATTTTCTTTGAAATTTAAAAACAATCGGTTCTTGTAAAATCTGTCAGTTCCAGGATATGATGCTGAAGTCATGATAAGATATGAATGAATCACAGTATACTTTGTTTTTGTGGTTATCTTTGTGGCCCTGTGGTTCACAACATTCCATTAACGGGCTCTTATTCAGTATCACATACCAGATATTGTGTTTCCGACGGCCATTAACATAATAGTTCCTATTTATCAAAGCTACATAAAACCAAAACAAAGAGTCTGGGTGAAACTGAATGTATTAATTTAGCAAGTAAATAATCAGCTTTAAAGATGTTGGTTATTCACATGGCTCAACTCCTGGGTTTGGTCATTTTGACATATGTTATGTCTTGTTTTCAAAAGCAAACGGTTGTTTACATATCTTCGTCTTCGTCTTCCTCTCCAGCCTTCCCCTGGTTCGGTATGGACATCGGTGGCACCCTGGTGAAGTTGGTGTACTTTGAGCCAGTCGATATCACCGCAGAGGAAGAACAGGAAGAAGTGGAAAACCTCAAGTCCATCCGCCGCTACCTCACCTCAAATGTGGCTTATGGTAGGTGCACACACACACACACACGCACATGGATAACTCAAGTCAACAGCACTTTAGCAGTCGACCGCAGCTTGTTAATAAAGTGTGTTACCCATACTGAGCATCCAGGTGTGTGAGTTGTGAATGACGCCACATACCGTAAACTGACATTACTACTAAAGACAAAAGACTGATGACGTCAGATAAACGGACCAAGCTGAGGTTTATCAATGTGAGAGACAGAGATGGAAGAAGAGGGGGATTCTGTGTTCTCCCTGTATCTGACATAAACATAATTATAAGAAATCCTTTCTGTCGTTAATAAATCCTTTCTTTTGCTGTTTAGAGTGTTTGTGTTTATATATTTGCAGATATATAACTTGTCTAAGGCAAAATTAGATTAATATAAGAAGAGTGTACAATAATCCCTATATTTCTTTGCTATTTTATATGAAATCATATTAGTATGTGATTTCCAGTTGAGCCTATTTTTTATATTTATTCACAGATTTGTTTTCAGAGTGGGTCCAAATAAAATGAAATCAGTTTTCTTAATTAAAAGTAAAATGGGAGATAGTGGACGTTTTTGTGAGAATAGTGAAGAGTGTGGCGAGAGAATCCTATATTGTAAATATACCTCGCTCAGGTAAAACTGGGGTCCGTGACGTCCACCTGGAGTTGAGGAACCTGACCATGTGCGGCAGGACGGGGAACCTGCACTTCATTCGCTTCCCGACACAGGCCATGCCCCGTTTTATCCAGATGGGACGCGACAAGAACTTCTCCAGCCTGCACACGACACTCTGCGCCACCGGAGGCGGGGCCTACAAGTTCGAGAACGACTTCCGAGCGGTAAGTGTGTGGAAGATATGAACTCGGAGCTGTCCACTTGTGATCGGATCACCTGAGAGGGAAGTTGACACCAGGTGTGAACAGGGCCTCTCCTGAAGCGAGTGTTTACATGAGTTCATTGACCCTGTCAGCAGGAAGATCATTGAACTGTTCTGGGATCTGCGGCTCGAACTGAAGCCAACACCTTGTGCACACTTATGTCTTACTTTGAAAAATCATTTTTAGCTTCATAGATTTATTGATGCTTCGAATCAATGTGATCAACTTTTAGTTTTATTCATTTAGTCCTCTTGATGTGTTACTTTAATGTTTATTCATATCTTTTAAACGTCCTCCCTTTGTGGTGCAGATGGCCGACCTGGAGCTGCTGAAGCTGGACGAGCTGGACTGCCTGATTCGTGGACTGCTGTACGTCGACCGGGTGGGCTTCAACGGACACCCGGAGGGCTACTACTTCCAGAACCCGTCCGACACCCAGAGCTGCGTGAAGAAAACCTGCACCCTGGATAACCCCTTCCCCATGCTGCTGGTCAACATCGGCTCCGGGGTCTCCATCCTGGCCGTGTACTCGCCGAGCGACTACAAACGGGTGACTGGGACCAGGTGAGACACACAGAAGTTTATGAAGTATGTTGTTGGATTGCACAATATGAAAAAGAAGATAACATTTAAAAAGTCAGTGAAAACACAAGTTAATATTCATACAATCACAAGAGATAGAGAGCAGCAGACGAAACGCCAGGGGGCTTATCGTGTGACTCCCGTGGATGAGTATCGGATAACGTCTCACAGCATCATATTTCAAGACAACACAATCTACAGTCCGCCCCATTCAACAATAATACAACCTGTTATTCATAACAGAGAAGTACTAAAAGCTGATATTACTAGGAAGCAAATCGTGTTTGAGCTTCACTAGAAGTGCACGGTATCAGCTGTTTGAATTCCAGTCGTCTTTATCTGCTATCCCACTGTTTACCTCATTCATGAAGCAGAGGAGTTCGACTGTGATTAGATGGGGGACAGTTGGAAAACAGCACAACTGTGTGTATGTGTGTGTCACACTTTTCCTGGAAGAATTCTACAAATCTTCTTCTAAACATGTCCAGGACAATATAAAAGTGAATTCAATTTATTTATTAATTGTGCATTCCTTGCCCGGCTGGATTCTTTGTGTCAACCGGACGTGCGCGTTTCCTTGCGCTTTGCTCGGAGCAGAGAAAAACATCTTTTGTATGCAGATGTCATTGAAAAGAATGAGTACAATATTATAGAGAAACCCAACAGTTCCCAGAATGAGCAACCGCTTGGCGACAGTGGTGAGAAAGAAACTTCCAACAGAAACGGACTGAATGTTTGTGCAGCCATCTGCCTCGACCTGTCGGGGTGAGATGAGAGCAATGGGGGAGAGAGAGGAGGAAGAGGAGGGAGAAGAGGAAGAGAGAAAATGATTGGTATCCTTTAGAAGTGGTCATCACTAAGTTGACTATAGAGACTATTCAAGCAGGCAGTTGTTTTTGTTATTAGTAACACATGTCTCCAGTCTTATAATGAGTCATTCAGCCTGTTGAATGATGAGGATTTAATACAGACAAGGACGTGTTGTTGGACGGTTTGGTATCATTGTGCAACACAGTGTTGCTCTCAGGAAGTTTATCTTTCGTGTAAAGGTACCAACACTTTCAGCCTCATCTGCGTGTGTTGTCACTGCAACATCTGTGATTCGTTACTTCCTTGTTGTTGTTCTGTAAAGGACAACTGTGTCTCATTAGCTGCTTTCAGACATGACCTGCGGACAAAGTCCGTGGCTGCTCAACCATGACATACCATGTGTGTGTGTCTCTTTCACACCGCCCCAGGAAAAGGAAAACGTGTTGAAAACTTGTGTATCTCGTCTTTCAATCGCAAGCCGACAAACAGTTTCAGGCTCCTTAAGTGGTCCCTATAGTTTTCTCTCACAGTGAACATTTTTCAAACTGACCTTAAAGACAAAGGGAGACACTATTATCTCATTTCATCATGAATGCAACAAAACACAAACCTTGAGAAAGTCCTGCGGGTTGAACCGCTTAAATCTTTAGGGGTGAATTATTCTGAAAGACTAAACACAATGAAAACACTATTCTTCTTCTTCTTCTTCTTCTTCTTCTTCTTCCGCCATTTTTTTTCTTGTTCCCTCTTCTCTCGTGTGTAAACTTATTTCCCCTAAACATCTTTTCCTTTTGTCTTGCTCATATGATCTTACCGGGCTCTGTTTGATCTTTCAGTCTGGGAGGTGGAACATTCCTGGGCCTTTGCTGTCTGCTGACGGGATGCGAGACGTTCGAGGAGGCGTTGGAAATGGCCAGCAAGGGCGACTCCACCAACGTGGACAAGCTGGTGAAAGACATCTACGGAGGAGACTATGAGCGCTTTGGCCTGCAGGGCTCTGCTGTCGCATCCAGGTCAGTTTGAGAGGCAGCTTCTCTTCACATTTTCTGGAACTTTTCCTGCCAGCAGCCTGGTGACATGTCCGAGTTAGACCACATGACAATACAACAGGAAAGTGTGTGGAAAATTCACAGCGAGTGATGATTGATTCTAATATGCCAGAGTGCAAAACTGAAAAAAACAAACAGAAGGAATATAAACGGTGTATCTGAGTGGTAATAGCAGCATAAGCTACACATGCTAACTCAGACCTTTACTCGCTAATCTGGGTTGAGCATGTGTACAATAAACTGTGTCCAAAGGTTGATCCATAAAGAAAAGTGAAAAACAACGGGTTTAATCACAGTCATCAGATTCGTATCACTGTTTATTGTCATGGTGTTTTATTCTGCTATTAACACACACATGCACACGCACATGCACATGCACACGCATACGCTCACGCACACGCATGCGCACGTGCACACGCACACATTGCCAAACACACTGTGTTGTCACTGTTGATCTGAAGGTTGCTGTGACATTAGCAGAGGTCATTTTCTGTGTCTGCTGATTTTGTTATGTAATAAAGATTAATTACAGGTAGAAACTGTCAGTGTGCGTGTTTCTGTGTGTTTCTGTGTGTGTTAGTGTGTGTTTATGTTTGTGTTAACATGTGAAATGTTTGTTTTACAGTTTTGGTCACATGATGAGCAAAGACAAGCGAGACAGCATTTCTAAGGAAGACTTGGCCAGAGCCACGCTGGTCACCATCACTAATAATATAGGATCCATAGCACGGATGTGTGCTGTCAATGAGGTACACACACACACACACACACACATTCCTAATTCATAGCTTTTCTAAGGAATTACTTTACACATTTGTTGCAGCGCCACAATTAAAAAAAGGCTAATTTTGGTGCTGTAAAAAGAAACCATCAGAAGTGAAGTGAACAAGTGAATAGTTGAATAATAAATGGAGCCACCTTTAAAGCTGGATATGAAGTTGTTTCAGTGTGGAACTCGAACGAGCGTCAGCCTGGAGTCTTGCTGTGTGCGTTGAGCTTCTTTACAGTGTTGCCTTGTGGCATGGCGATCAAGCAGCATTGTACAGGGCTATCACTGCACACAGACGTGCAGCGAGGACACACACACACTTCCAGCAACTTCGGATATGGAACAACTATAAAATCAGTTTGTTTAGAATGTTTTTGTCATTTTAACCGTTGATGTAAGAAAGTGTCGCCCTTATATAGATTCAGGTTTAAAACGTAGACACTTAAACCGTACCAAAAAACATCAGTGAGCAGGTAAACAAATCAATAAAAGTCCAAAAAATATTGTTGTTATGAAAAAGAAATCCTTGTGTAAAACTTCTGCACCGTCATCAAAGAGTTTATCAGGATGCAGAAGTCAGCTGGTTTGTTTGTGTCAGAACCAGTTTGCCTGCTCTCTGGCACCACCGTGTGGTCTGGAAGAGGTGTGTCATTTGTCTCAGATTCTGGTCCCTTTCAATATTTCAAAAAAAATATGTGGAATTGATCATAAATTTAAGTAATTTCTCAAAATGTGAGCATTCTCTGCTTTTATCTGTATCTTTGTAATGACAAAACAGGAAAATTAAAAATGTCACATTGGATTTAAAAAACGTTTTTACTTGACTTTTTATAGCCCACACATTCGATTGATCAAGAAAATAGTTTGGCTTTTTGTAATTTCTGTTGAAGGTGTAGAATTATTCAGGAATGAGGAGGTTTGTGGTTGATGATTGCATCTTAACCCCGAGCCCATCAAAGCGTCTGTGTTGATGTTCAGTTTTTCTGAGTTTCTTCCCATCTGTCTTCTTTTCAGAAAATCGAGCGAGTTGTGTTCGTTGGGAACTTCCTTCGCATCAACACGGTTTCCACAAAGCTGCTGGCCTACGCCATGGACTTCTGGTCCAAAGGACAACTACGAGCCCTCTTCCTGGAACACGAGGTTAGCGCTCGACTAATATATCCAATGTAACTCCAATGTAGCATATTAAAAAAACAAAGCTCTGATAATCCATTGGCGTGTTTCTGTCGGCTCCAGGGTTACTTCGGGGCCGTGGGTGCACTGATGGAGCTGCTCAAGACTTCAGAGGACCCGTAAAGGAAGCCGCGTGACATCATCATCCCTCGACAAGACGATGTCGCCACCTCTGGATGATGTGACGTCGTCCACTTTTGACGCTGCTGAAAGGTCCCGTTCTCAGAGGCCACTAAAGGAAGACACTAAGCGGGGGACACAGAAACTGAAAAAAGCCATTTTAATAATTTAACATGTGTAAATAGCGATAACCTCTAACGTGTATCTTCTTAATTTCCCAAATAGAGTCGCCCTATCATAGAGGTTTTAATATTGTAATCTTTAATTTATGGTTTCCTGTAATTTTCTGTCGATTCCTGTCGGGAGACACAGAGTGTTTCAGTGATCTTTGTTACTCTGTGTGTGTCTGTGTGCGTGTGTGTGAGTGTGTGAGAAAACCTACTGTAGCATTACGTCCTGGAGGCTGTTGTGTCCCTGTCGGCTATTTGTGCAACAAGATACTATGTCGGCACAGAAATGAAGTTGCTCTTTAATGAGTGACTGAGCATGTTTAACCCCCAGAGACTCACAGAAACATCACGTCGCCTCCCGCCCTCATCTGTCGGCGCAGACGGACAGAAATAGCCAAACGTTTCTGACATTTTGGTATTAGCTGAGGCTCGGGAGGCATTTTGTTGTTGCACAAAAAGTGGCCCAGGACACTTCAGTCTTTTTAGGGAAGTGCACTGAAGCCAAATCCCATTGAGATTCGTTCAACGCCTGCCTCCTACAGAGCGGACGCAGATAAACAGTCTTTAATTCTCTCTGTGTTGTTCCACTACAAATGGCCTTTTTGTTTTTTTTGTCTGTCTCTCCTCCATCTACCTTCGGCACATGCAGACATCATTCACACGTTCACGCCTCACCTGCTGAGTTCAGTGTTACCCAGCGGGACCAAGACATTGTCTTCCAATAGTTTGTGCTACAGCGGCATCGCGGATGTGTCTTCTCGCCGGTCGGCCTCAGCGACCCCTGTTTGTGTTTGGTGAACTACTGTGGGATTTAGTTTCTCTCTGTTGGAATCGTCTGTTCTTTTCCTCTTCGCCTCCCGTCAGTGTCGAGCTCGAGGGCACTTCAGCAGGTCGTTGGCCTGAGTCCTCGTCCTGTAGCTTCTCTGGCGCCCTGCTGCCTTGTTTGGGTGAAGCATTGTGATGCAACGAGGCTCTCGGGCTGAGCCAATGTGATGCTAACGCTCCAGGTGAAACCGGGCATTTATAAAAAAAGCTCTTGATGCATATGCAGAAGAATGCCGTCACCTTCTGGGAGACAATAGGGACCAGATGCTTTATTGGCCTGTGTCGTCCCTCCTGTAAAATACACACATGCAAATTTGCCAGCAACACAATCCGCTCAGCTACGGATTGTCGTCATCGTGCTGCTGTTAAGACGACATCTAGAGAAACTTTAATCCTACACTTGCAGGAGACTGTAAACTGATCTGCAAATGATGTGAAGTTGCAATTTTAAATTACGCGCACACGCTAAAGTCAAGGTTAGCTACGCATCACACTGACGGCGGTAAAGACGCTGCTGCCTCACCCGTGAGCTTACGAGACGCTGACAGTGAAACATGTTGAATTAATTGAGATGATAACTGGACCGCAAGTGTTGAGCTTCACCCCCCCCCCCCCCACACCTCCTTCACCCTGAGCCTCCACAACAGCCTCTCATCTCTGTTCACTGTAAAGAACTGGACCCTGGCAGCCTGTTGTGTGTATTTATTACCTCCGTCTACTTGCCTTTTTACTTTCCACGAAACCCTTTCCCTGTTTGGAATCGACCTCCGCTCGTTCAAACCACCCGTTGTCAAACACCTTCGGGTCATCACTGCTAACACGCTTTGCTCTGTGGCTGTTTTCTGTGTCTCTGAGCCGACGGGTTCGAGCCCAGCACTGGAATAATGAAGGGGAAATCCTGAGTAGCAGGCGAGCGTTAGGCAGGTACTCTGAATCGACTGACTGCGGGTTTCTCTGATTAATGACGTGGGTGGGGTGAGTGAGTTTTTATCCAATGCAACTCACTATATGTTAACATTTTAAAAAGTAAGCTGGAGAATTTCTTTTTACTTGCGAATGAATAATGGAATAATCACGTTTGACAGAGTGCGCCCTCTGTAGTTAAATATACTGAAAGTAGTTTCTCCCACTGTGGATACATTAAGTCTCTCGGCTTATTAATGCCAACGCTCACGCAGGTAAATCTGCGGTTTGATACTATTTAAGTATTTAATCCTCCGTGTGTTCCATCATGATGCTGCCGATATTCTGTTCAGGTGCTTTCTCGTCTATTTCTCTTCTCCTCAGACTTTGCCTTTTTTTCTCCAGCTCATGTTTGGATATGTGTCTGTGGCCTCGACCGGTCGGGCGCCGCTCAGCCGTCGGTTATCTCGTGCCGCCTTCTCTTTTAATCTGAAATCCCCGATCTGTTGCCTTCACCGTGTGTTTTATCCCACGTTTGTGCCCTTCGGTTTCCTGTGTGGTTTCTCAACTTTACCTCAGTGTTTTTCTTTATGTTCAGGTTTCACTCTTTGCTTTCTGTGTTTTTTTTTTTTGTGTGTTTTGCCATACTACTGTAACAGAGGATTCAGTGCAGTTAACACACATGAACAGTTTGAAGCCCAGTGTTTGGTTTTCACGATTCTCCTGCTTCAACGTGTTTAAGTACAATGAAAGATTTTCCTCTAAAAATCTGAGACGAGAACTCAAACTTAACTTGTTTTCCAACTTTTCTTTTCAATGGTTTTGGCAACAGTTTGGTTTGGGAACAATTTTTTTTTTTTTTTACAATAAATGTCCTTTGATTTTTTTGATCCTGCTTGTGACAAGTAATGTGAGTGAATGTGCTTTTCATGTCATTTGAAAATACTGTTGTGGTGAATTTATTTTAGTTTTCTCTGTTGGCACAAAAAGAACCAGTGTGATTGTTGAAATGTAAATCCCTGCTCGTTGTGCTCGTGCTCATTCAAGCTGCGGGAACATGCTGTGATGTGCAGCACTTCTAGAAGTGGAACCTTCAAAAACACATATCGTCTCTGTCCTGCAGAACCTTTCTCAAAAACGGGTGGTTTCAACAGTTAATCTGTGCTGTTCATTATCGAGCTCAGACCTGAGGTCAGTGCAATCTGTTATTGGACATAGGTAAAGGAAGACAAACAGGAAACATTTAAATATGATAAACAAAGTCTGCAGAATATGGATGACCTGTGTTTTGAAGTTGTTTTGTCATGTTGTTTTTAAAGTTTGCCTGTTTTTATTGATGGTGAAATTACAAGTTCTAACATCATTTTCCACTAATTTGAAACAGTAATATCGTTGCTTCAGATACTTTACTATTCTTGAACCTACAGTAACTATTGTTCTAATCTATCGCTGCAGCGTCTGTGTTTTAATCTGAAAAGAACTAATGAGGATTTGAAGACGGAGCATTGGGGCCGATTGAAGAAAGTAACTCAGAGATTAAGAATAAAATAATATTACGAGAATAAAGACAAATGTTTCTTTAACAACCTAAGAAATTCCTTTTGAATATGACGTATAGATTAAAGTCCAAAAAAGAGGCGATTTCCTCGAAGACCGTTTGTGTCTTTCTACAGAATCAAGTCCTGATCATGTGGAGCTGCTGAGCCCAAAGATAAAGAATTGTATTATTTGTGAAGCCTACACTTCGGTAGAACTAAACATGCTCCACATTCCTGAAATTACTATTTTCTTGAAATATTACAACTTTATTCTCATAATTTTACAGCTTAATTAAGACCCTTTACTTTTAACTGGCCCGAATGCTCAGTCCCAGAATTTAAGACCTTTCTTTTGGTTTAAAGTATCCGCTGAATAACGAAGCTAATGTCATCCATGGTGGGATCTAACTAAAAGGCTATGCAGCAACACACGTGTCCCCTTTAAAGAACTCCTCTCTGAACCGTCACAGTTCATTTGACCTGTTTGTTAATGTGTGTTTTTAAAAACATATGCAACCCTGTTGGTTTCCTCCGGTTGGAGTCTGGACGGAGAGTTTGTGTCCTGCTGATTGAGTTGTTAACTCTATTTAAGGTGGATGTTTGCAACAGGGTGTTGACGACTTGTTTCAGTGCGAGCGCCGCGACGGAGAGAAGTTTAGTTTCTTTGAATGTTTCAGTGATGACGGACCTTCGCCTTTTTTCCAAACTGTCTCACATGTTGTTTTTTTTACATGTGTGTAAAAGTGGTAGTTGGTATATTCTGGTGTTTTATCTTCTCATAGTGTTACTTCAGGGTAGATACAGAAAAGTAAACACAAATTGTTGTTGTCCAACCTCGGGTCACACACCAGTCACAGTGTTCCTTGTGACCTTGTGACCTTTTCCTCGTCTTATATTGTTTCACCCCCCCCTTAGCTAAAACCTTTTACCGGAGGTCGAACATCCTGTTGCATGAACACATCCACTCTTTAAACTCTCCTCTGGAATGCTCGACTGGCAGGACAAACCTGTTTCAACCCCTTGTGTATTTAATTGTACAGAGATTTTTTTGTAAATAGTATTAATATGATATATTCTACACCAGCAATCTGTCTGTTGATGAGGTGGGTTCAGCGGTTCAGGGCCAGGTTCCCCCCCCCCCCCCCCCCCCCCCAAACGGGGACTCGCAGTGAACAGAATCAAACGTCAGAGCAGACAGAACACGACGCATCGAGACAAACCCACTTCTCTCTGCAGCTTGGTCACATTTATCAGTAACTTTACCAGAGCTGCGGTGATTGGTTGTTAGAAATGTGCGTTCATTTCCTCTTGGTAGATGGTTGATGGGATTTTTTGTTTAGGAATAGATATATTTCTACATGTTTTTTTTGTGATTGCCTAAAGTTACGCGGACTGTCTGATAGGAAAACTTTACATTTATTGTCACTTTAATATATTTTAAAAACGCATCGGAAAAATTCTGAACTGTGATTGAGAATTGAAATAAAAGTCTTTTTAAGGAGGAACGTTGGTTAAATTGGACATTTCCTCTTCGAGTGGTTGTGTTTTATGTTTAAACGTGAGAACGCCGCGGTCCTGATGCCCGTCTTCTGTCTGCTGGAGTTCGATGCCGGTTCTTCACCTCGGCGCCTCTGTGATCTGGATCTGAGTGTGAACGCTTGAGGAGCCCAGTGCTGGTGGGTGGCGTCAGTTCTGCTGCTGCTTTTAACTCTGGTTTGAAAATATTTTAAAAAAAGAAGAAAGGGTTAAAAACAACAAAAAAAGACAATTAACAAAGGCTCCCTGCCTTGTGCAATGTGTATGTACTGAAGTGAAGATATTTTTTTTTTTTCTAAAAATGAATTAAACTAAAACTGGATGAGATGACGTGGTCTGGATGTTTCTTTACTTTGCTGTGTGAGGAAAGGATGAAAGGAAAAGAGATGATATGGAAAGAAAATGGGTGAAAGGAAGACGGGTAATAATAAAATCAAATGTTTTTGTTTACATTAATTAAATATATATTTAAGGAACTGGTGCATGAATGATCTGTGAAACTGCAACACTCACATTCACCCCTCTGTACGATAATGGATGAGTCCATTGACAATTGAGGAAGTGGTCTGAAGACATAGAAAAGCTTTCTTACCCATAATTCATTGTTTTTGTCAGGTTGAGACGTTCTGCCTCAACATTAAATTACATCATATATCAGGTTTGACTCGTCACTGGTTGGAATGTTGATCAATTAGATGTAGACCTCAATTCGCCCTGTTTAATAATTCATGATGCTAATTCATTATTAATATTTTCATACATCAGAGTGGTTAAAAAAAACAGTCGAACAGGAGCAACAGGAGATGCAGACCCAGGAGAAAAGAGGAAATAACTCAGGGGTGAGAGATGATCCGTCGTTGGAGGAAGTTGAGAAGTATAAAATTGTATATTTATTGGAATGTGTTTATATATATATATAACCTCTGTGAACTTTTCTAATACTGACCAAAGCCGGTGGTAAACTCCATCTAAGGCTAAATACCGGCACAAGGCCGATGTCGACAAACACCTTGAGGGAAAGTTGAGAAGAACTTTGAAGAGAGAGTTTGGAAGACTTTAGTATTTTCTTTCTCTATTTTTCCATTTTTATCCAGATTTGTTTGGGCAACAATCACGTTAAGCAGCAGCTGAATGGATATTGTGAGGGGTTAACATTAAACTCAACAGAACGTCATTACAACGTCACTTTTCATCCACCACATGGAGACTGGAACCGACAATGATGGAGGAAGTATTCAGATTCTTCACTACACTCTAATACACTGTAGAATATATAGTGTTAATATTTAATATCAGTATAATGGGACGAGGGAATTGCACTGTATACGTTACATCAGGTAAAAGTAGTATTAGCATCTACAGAGAACCTGTCTAACTCCTGTTAATGCTGCGGTTGTATAGCAAATGGCTGCAGTTCACCCGTCAGTTATTAGAAATGTGTGTTTGTTTGGTTTTTGTACATTAGTTTGTTAGTTTGTTTAAGTTTTAACATGAATTCAGCTCCACAGTCTGCATCATTAGCGCCACCTACTGGAGGCCCCTGGTGCACGGACAGGATGAGATTCAAAACGAGTTTAACCCAAAAAACGTGGTGTTGAAGTCGTGAAATGGAGGCGCGGACACACAAAAGGCAAGTTACACACATAAGGCCTCCGGGCGTGCAGTGTGTTATGCGTTTCACGCGTTACGCAAGTGAACGTGTGTTTGGGGACACAGAGTTTCGCCGCGGTGTGACGTCACTCCTCCCCCCCCCCAGTATTTTAAACTGCAGCTGCAGATGTTTCACGGCAGAGCAGCTCACAGGCAACAGCTGGAAGACTCCCGGTTTCCAGTTATCCTTCCTCACTCGGTCGCTGCTGCTCGAGCTGCTGGACACCGGAGCCATGAAGCGGTGACACAGGAGGAGGAAGCAGAAGCTGATGTGAGTCAACACTTGTTTTTGTGTTTCTATCTTGTTCCTCTCTCTCTCTCTTTCTCTCTCTCTCCTGCATTCACACACTCAGTCTATGTCTCTCACCCTTTGTTTCTTTCTGGATTATTTATTCTTTGAATGAACAGTAACTGCAGCAGAACACACGCGTGGAAATGTGTGAATTACAACGAATTACAGAATGAATTTGCCAAAATAAAAAAAAACTAAACGTGCTGCAGAGGACAGTCATTGTAAATACTTTACTCGGGAGTATTTGTTAATCTCTCTAACTTTAGATCACACATCCAGTTAAACACGTGCAGCGCCAGCTTCAAGAATCTGATTCAGGATTTCCATCTTGTATCAGACTAACTTTACATTAACCATTTTACACCATTATTCACGATTTTCCCAAAACTTGACTTTTGTTCCCGTATGTGTTCCCGAAAGATTTATTCATCCTTTCCTCTAAAACGAGCAGTTCTGTTTTAATCCACTGTACCAACAAGTATTTAAAGTGTTTCAGGTAATTAAATCCTACAGTAAATCGCAGGTTATTACATGTTTTCCCCACGTGGTCTCTTTTTAACACTGTGGGATGCCCAGTTCCCAGTTAATCTCTGTAAACTGGGCTGTGTTCCTGGCTCGGTGCCAGTTTGCTTGCAGCAGAAGGGACATTCTCTTTACACAAGCTGTCACACACATGCGAACTTTACAGCCCGTTAGTCGAGATAAGCTTCGGATGGAGCGGATGACGAAGCAGAAGCGGCTGCACAGGGACCTTTGGACGGTGCACAGCAGATTTCAGACATGACGGCGCTTCTTCGTTTTTGAATCGGTTTCGTCTTCGTTTCTCTCAAGTTTGTCAGGTTTCTTGTTACCACGGGTCTCTGCCCCCCCCCCCTCCAATCTGCCTATCAACATGCACGCGCTCAGCTTGTTTGCTCAAACAGACGTAGTATAGCTTGAATGAGGCCCAGGTGATGTGAAGGCCTTTTCAAATGCAAATGAACGCGGTTTCACGGTTGCTGGTTCGATCATCAGGTGTTAGCGACGCGTCAAAGGGATCAGGGCAGTGAAGTGAGCCGTCACGTGTGGGGGGTTGGTGCGTGTCTACTTCTGCATTTACGGTAGAATCTAAAAGATTGTTGGATCAGCAAAAAAGGACAAAAACAATATTTTAGTTAAAGTCTCTCATTTGATAGACATTTATCTTCATGGCGTATCTGCTCGTATGAAATGTCATCGTTGCTGTAGAATCAAAGGGAAAGTCTGAAAATGGCCCAATATATTCATCCTGTAGTCATATTTGGACATCATAAAAGAAATTCTATGAGATGTTATACAAGGATATGAGGTGGAGTGTGTAATTAGATTTGTAAACTTTGATTGTTTCCCACAGTAATGTCTGAATGAGGAGCCACAGAGACAGAGTGGAATAAATAAAATGCAAAAGAAACAATGGGGGGGAAATTAAAACAATTGTTTGGCACTCTAGATATTCAGTTTTTTATTTTGTATTTCACAATAATAATAAAAATGTTCCTTTATTGCACTTTTGAAAAAACGTGCTTTACAAGATACATACAAATAACACATAATAAAAAAGTTCTAAAAATACTATTTAAATTTTGAACAACAGTAGCATAACGACCTAGAGAGAGAGTAAATATATTAGTATATATATTTTTTATGATTATTATCATTCTGTTTTTTCGTACATTATGAAGACATTTTTCACAGACTTTCCCTTAAATGTCTCTGTCATTCTGCAGTAAAAAGTCACGAGGTTTGATATGAAACCAGTCCGAGAAACCACGAAGAGGAATCCACTGGAAATGATTCATAACCTCTCATGGAATGTTTTTATGAGCGTCCAAATATGACTACTTTATGAAAACATTCTGCCCTTTCACCCACTTTCCCTTTAATTGTGCAGTAAAGAGACATGACATGTGATATGAGCAGTTACGCCATGAAGATAAATATATATCTATAATCAGAGACTATAAATAAAATATCGTGTTTTTGTCACTTTGTTGCCACTCCAACCATCCGTACCACTTTACCGTAAATGCACAAGTAGACACGCAAACCAAAGGGCCAGCTGGCTTCACTGTGCTTTCACACATGACGGCGCACTTTGCTGCGGTGACCAACATGGGGGGAGCGTTTCCCTCAGGGTCCGACTTACAGATGCAAACCACCAGGATCCAGCAGCAAACAGCCACAGACACGCCGACCCGGGACCGGCTCCTGGGAACACGGAGCTGACATCTGATCTGGGGTTTGACCGCATTTGTTTTCGTCTTTCAGTCGCTTCAGCCTGTTTAACCCTGTTTAACCACACGAGTGACACCTGGCTGCTCCATCTGCACCACACCTCGGTACCGGCAGCATGTGGTACCGCAGCTGTTTAACTGTTTGGGGGTTCGGGCCAAGCTTCCAGGTTCCGCCCGTTACACAGATCCAGGGTGTTGCACCGTTTGTCTGGAGTCACATGTCCGGAGAGCAAGCTGGAAATCTAGAAATCACACGTGGGGTACCAGTTGCGGCTCCTGACCCACTTCCCAGGGGCTGAATTGTTGCGATGGCGGCTAAGGTTTCCTGCTTATGGGTAAATACATGTCTGCGTGTATTTACGTCACGTCTGGTGTTGTTGTTCTGAGAACAACATGTTGACGAGACCATCTTCCCGTGATGTTTTTTTAATTGCAGCCTCATAAACTCTGGAATCGAACAAACACTTGAGTTTCCTCATGTGCTGATCAGGTCCTGATAACCAGGGATGCGTGTTTATTAGTTCCAGTGAGAGCAGGTCGGAGTGGAGGAGGAAACACAAACTCCAGCTCGGTACCAACCAACTGCAGCTTGTGCTCTGATCCCGGATCAGCTGACACCAGAGGAACTGTGTGTTTCCACTGTTCTTCCTCAAAGCCACTCGGTTCACCGTAACGCTCCTTTGATCTCACACGAGCGAGTGAGAGGGGCGGGGCCTGTGTGTGTGTGTGTGTGTGTGTGTGTTTGTGCTGGTGTGGTGCCGTCTGGGAGCACACACACACACACACACACACACACACACACACACACACACACACACACCGCTCCTGGCTTCTCACATGATGGTCCAACACGAGGAGGATTTAAACGTGGCTCACGTTCATCTTGTGTGAACTGGTTCTGCTCCTCTCGAGATGAGAGGAAGGCGTGAACTCTCCTGTACTCTGTTGAACTGGGCTCGACGCTGCAGCTGATTGGACGATGGTATTCGGAGGCAGCAGGCAGGACAAACGGTCTTAACAAATAACGACGATTATAATTGACAATATGTTCACTATCATCTTTTCCCCTTGTTTTCTTATGGAGGGCGCGCGCCCTGTTGTGTCTTTCTGTCTCGTAACTAAATTTGCAAACTTTTGCTATAATCGGTCTGTCAAAATGTCTAAAGAATCAATATCTGAACAGGTTGAATTTCTGTGGTTCCTCAGTGACGGAGGAAGAGGAGGAACAGGAAGGACGATGGTTCTTCCAGGTGTCTGCACATCTTCAACCCGGCCAATGGAAAACGTGCTGTACGTTAGAGACCAGCGGAGAACATCGAGGAGAGGAGTTCTGACCTCCAGCGCCCCCCTGTGTCCGAGGAAGAGAACACCGATGCCAATCTGCCCTGTGATTGGCCGGAGCGATGGCAGTCAACAAGGAGGAGAAGCCCAAAGAAGGCAGGAGCCCCACTGGGGTCACCACAGCACCGGAAGGCGGCTGGGGTTGGATGATCGTTGCTGGTTGTTTCCTCGCCACCATCTGCATTCGGGCAGTGACCAGGTGATGTTGTCACGTTTTTTAAATCCAATGAGTTACGAGCAAAACCTGTGACCAAAGGTATTCTGTTTTCGGGTCGTCCAGCCGTCCGTCCCATACTTGTGAACAAGATATCTCGAGAACGCCCTGAAGGAATTTCTTCAAATTTGATACAAACCTTCAGTTGGACTCACAGATGAACAGATTCTATTTTGGTGATTAAATTGTAAAGGTACACCTCACAAAACACATTTTGGTCTTGTGATCACAACATCACAGGAAGACCTGCAAAAGCTCTCCTAGGCTCAGACACCTGATAAGAATTTGATAATCACAGGTCAAGGACCTCATAAGTCTGGAGAAACACCTGCACTGGGCGGCGGAGGCTTGCAACAACAGGGGGGTGATTCTACTTTACAGTCCTTTCATATCTTGTGTTTTTTTTTTTATAAGCCACAAAGCTGAGGTGAGGGAGAAGACAAATAAAAAAGAAGCAACGGGTTCAAACTTCACACCCGGACGTCATGGTTTCATTACGTGACCCGTACTCCAGTAATCCTGCAGAACGGCCACGTTTGTCAAATCCCTGATCTGTTCAATATGAACGAAGACCACGTAAACACGGCCGGTATCTAATCATGTTGAATGGGAGAATATTTCATCTGGAACCTCATTCGCTGGAGAGCAGACTCAACTGTTCCTTCATCAAATCTACTAAACAACTCCACTTTAGCTCTGCACAGAGGTCAAGCTTCATGTTCTCAGCTCTTTAAACCCCTCTGTGTTATTACCTGGCAGGACCTCCACTCCCACTCAAACCTGTAAGCTGCTAATCAATGTGCTCTTTTTTCCACTGGGGCTTTAAAAGTCCTGGAGAGAAGTTTCCATGTTTCTTAGTTTGCACAGTCAGACCCGCCCCCCCCCCCCAAACTCAGCTGACACTTGACACTTAAAAACAAGTGTGCACTTAGCGCAGGGACAACACTTCACCCGCCACTGGAAAGACACAGGAGGGTTGAGGCCCTGCACATTCTTGCCGGAGGGAAGCTGACGAGGGATCATGTTCCTCACACAGCAGCAGCGACGTCTTTCATATGGTCAGGGTGTCTAGACAGGGAACAGAGGGGAACAGGGAACTGACAGACGGCATCAAACATCCCAAAAACGATCCATGATCTATACCACTTGTCCTTTTGAGGATCGCAGGGAGAGCTGGGTGAGCGACAACCAAACTAACAACCAGGTTAGAACCCAGAGCCTTCTTCCTGTGAGGCACGGTGCTGACCACTGCTCCACTGTGCCACCCGAGATGAGAGGAAATCAAATTAAGATAATAACAATCATGTAATAAGAACAATAAAAAGTTGTTGTGTCTTTGTAATGTGTGTACTTGTGTGTGTGTGGGTGGGGCTACATTTATTTCTGTCTCCAGTCTATAACACAGATGACTTTATGATTTTAATGTGATCCTAACAAATGGGTCAGGGTGTACAGAGCCCTCAGATTGTGAATATGACTGACGGCCATAAACTGATAAACACTGCACCCAACTCCACTTTACTGACTCCGACATGGAACTGACACCTTATATGATCTAAACCCTTTAATAATTATTAACCCAGACAGGTCATGACATAACAGTGAAGCGGGATTTGATTTTACTTTCTCTCTGACATAAGACAGAGAGGTTAAAGTCTATCCTGGTCTGTGTGATACAAGGGTTTCACTGTTTATTAACCCATCGGCAATGCTTTGGTTTTATTTTGTAATAATACCATTTCACACATGACGACAAATGATTGGTTAATCTAAATAAACTGTTGGTTTAATTCTAATCTTATTGGCTGTAAAAGTTAATGCATGATGGTTTTCTGATGTCACGGTGATGTCATGATGTTGTTGTGATCATAAAGGATGTTTTGATGTACATAAGCTTAAAGTGGTGTCTGTAGTCCAATAGGATCCCTCATGACAGTTTTGATTTCTTTCTCACTTTTGTTATGACATCATCATATGATTGGGTATAATTTAAATCAATATAAACTTCAGATTGTCTCCCTGGCTATATTTTTGCGGCGAGGCATTTTTCTGACCGTATCTTTGTTGACCTTCGACTGATCAGGTGCAAAAGTGAATCATCTGCAGAAACCCTCCCAAGTTAAATTCCCACCAAGTTTGGTGGAAATCGTTCCATGTGTTTTCCAGTTATTTTGTACTCATACACACACACAGGGGCGAAAACACCTTGTATCAGGAGAACTGTCCTTTATCAATGCTGCACTTGCTGCTGTGTTAAAATGGAATGAATCTAACGTTCCCTCTCTCTCACATCAGATGTGTTTCCATCTTCTTCGTGAGTTCCAGCTGCACTTTGAGCAGGATTATTCCACCACCGCCTGGATCCACAGTCTGATTGACTGTACCACCATGCTATGTGGTAAAACATCAGTACACGCAGAAAATAAATAATACTGTGAATTTAAATAAAAGATGGAGTTAACTCAAAGTGTGTCTGCAGCTCCTCTGGGGGGTTTCCTCGGGAGCCGCGTGTCCTGCAGAGCGACGGTGATTCTGGGAGGTTTGCTGTCGGCGGCCGGGTTCGTCCTCAGCTCCTTCGCTTCCAGTCTGGAATATCTCTACACGTCCCTGGGGATCCTCACGGGTACGCAAGCAGATCATGACACCCGGGCACCTTATCAATATCTGTCCTTGGTAAATCCATTTCAATCAGGAGAAACTTCCATCGAGAAATTAACAGAATGTATAACCATGCACAATAAGAGAATAAGAGACGTCATGTCATCAAGGTCGAAAGGAGGCGAGGCTTCTTAATCCTCCACAAGAGAATCATGCATCACATCTCATTAATGTAGTTTGAACAATGAAGGAAAAGAATAGTCGTGCGATTTAACAGATTCAAACATGTCAGACACATGTTCCTGATTGTTTTTATGATAACAGTTTAACACTGGGTGTAACTACAGGTTTATGAAGGCAGATAATGAAGTGTCCCGCCTCTTTTGGCCTCACATGGTCCGTTTACCTGCAGCAAACAAAGCCGGCTCAAATGTGATTGCAGATTTACTGTCGTCTGAGGCTGACATGATTTAAATCATTGCATTGAGAGTTTTGAATGTGTATTTTGTGTTGAATTGCCCATTAAAACGTCCCCACAGTGCTACTAGAGGATCACATTTTACAGAATTATTCTTGTTGGGGTCTGACTCTCTTCCCAGAAGTTCAGCAGAACAAGCTGTAGTTGATGATACTTAATCTTCCTGTGTCGCATCCTGTTTACAACCAAACCACTTCTGCTCAGATTTGGCAACATTTGGCAAGTTTCTGACAAACTGGAAACCTTCTTGTTCATCCTCTGCAGGTCTTGGCTTTGCTCTCAGCTACACACCAGCCATAGCGATGGTTGGGAGGTACTTCAATGAGAGGAAAGCTCTGGCCTATGGCATCGCCCAGTCCGGTACTTACATCTTCGCTTACCTGTTGCTTTCTTCTCTCGTCATTTATACTTCACTCTTCTGTCTCATCTCCTCTACTCCATCATCCTCTTTCACTTTTCTCTAGTCTGCCTATTAAGTTCCCCTTCGGTTCTCCTCTTTTCGACTCTTCTTGTTGTTTCATCCCATCAAATCCATTCTCACCTCATCTTCAGGCAGCGGCATCGGGACCTTCATCCTGGCTCCTGTCGTCCAACTGCTCATTGAGCAATACTCCTGGAGAGGAGCTCTGCTCATCCTGGGAGGATTTGTTGCCAACCTGTGTGTTGTTGGAGCTCTGATGAAGCCGCTGGAGCCAAGCGGTGAAAGGTAAGTCCTCAGATCCAAGGAAAATACACCGCATGCAGGAGGACGATCTAGAGAAGACTTGATTCAGTGTGTTCTAGAGCTGCAACTACAGATTCAGAGAAGGGAATATCTTCAAATTTGGGGCAAGTGTCCGGTTGGGATCAAAGATTAACTGTGGTGGTCTAAGGTCAAAGGTCAGATCACAGGGACCCTTTCAAATTTGCCACAATTGTTCAAGTAGACTCAGTTAATGGAGTTTTGTGTGGTCACAGATCGTACGAGTCTGCACCGCTCAGAAGAAAAATACAACCACAGCAATTAGTAAATAATTTACATTGTTGTCTTCGTAGAGATCAAACAAATGATCTATAACTTTCTAGTCATTAATCTAAAGCATATCCACCAAAACTATTCACATCAATTATCTTGATCTAATTCAATGTATTTTCTAATATTTTCTTCTCATCCATCTACAGGAAATCCGAGAAGTTGACGAACTCCGAGCACGACTGCCTGACAACAGTGCTGGACACGAAAGACACTGAAAAAGTTCCAGCTGACGGCCGCCAGGTGGAGCCAAAGCAGCGGGAGATAAGCAAGTTGAAGGAAACCCGAGGGCTGCTCATCTCCAACGGAGCGTTTAAAAACATCAGACTGGAAAACGACAGACTGGCCGAGAGGAACATAGCGCTGCTCTCAGGTCAAACAGAAATAAAGATGGCTGAGTGCATCTTATTCAGCAACAAGCTCACGGAGACGGTGCTCGGGGAGATCAAACGCTCGGATGCCAAATTAGCAAACGGAAGCACGATTGAGGACATGAAGTTAATTGAATCTATGATCTTGAGCAGTAAAGCTGACAAACAGATGTGAAGACAGATGTGAAGACAGAAGACTCCGGTCTCACCAAAACCAAGCCGGACGCCGTCAGCCCTCCTCCAGCGTTAGTGAGCACGAACCCTTCATCCAGAAGTCGGTGTTTTTGCCTCGAGTCCACCGAGGAGTTCGGATTCCTTCTGATACCCGACTTCCTGATTCTGTCGGTGTCCTTCCTGTTTTTGGCGTACGGCTGCAGCGCTCCAGTGGTCTACCTGGTCCCATACGCCCTCAGTGTGGGGGTGGACCACAAGCACGCCGCCTTCCTCATGTCCATATTTGGAGTCAGCGGCATTGTGGGGAACATCACCTTCGGATGGGTCACGGACAGGAAGTACGTGCCTTCTGTGTTTCTGTGTTTGTGATTAATACTGATTAGGATACTGATAGATTTCCTCCGCTCCAGGTGTCTGAAGAAGTATCGCATGCTGAGCTTCATGGTGGCGCTCGGCTTGGAGGGCCTCTGCTGCATGTTCGCCCCCCTCCTGCGCTCCTTCTCGCTCCTCGTCTCGTTTGCCGTGCTCTACGGATACTTCGACGGAGCGTACGTGGCGCTCATCCCAGTGGTGACCTCTGACATCGTGGGCTCCAGCCATCTCACCTCCGGCCTGGGTGTGGTCTACTTCCTGCACGCGATCCCTTACCTGATCAGCCCGCCGATAGGAGGTAGGAGTGCATTGAATTATTACAACTGCTGCTGTGTTTGTGTGACCTGGAAGATTTGAGTGGGTATCAATGGCAAACATTAGTTATTGAGTAGCGTTATTGAGAGACATTATTTTTGAGATCTTGAAATACAAACCACAAAACAGAGATCAGCATTAAGATTATTATGGTTTTTCTTTCTCAAAATCTGTTCCCTGGCATCTTTGACTTTAATGAAAAGGATAAAATGTTATTTTGGGCTGCAGCTCGGAAGCACCTGCACCTCTTTCGTTTAGTCCAATCAATGGTGTTAAATCTGACCTGTAGAAATAATTATATAAACATTATAATTGAGAAATAGATGAATAAATGCAGTAAAATAGCCTTTTTCATTGCAAACTGTATTTATTTATGTATTCTTTATCTATTCATACTTATGTTCCTCCATCCCTTCTGTGTGTGTGTCTGCAGGTTGGTTGGTCGACAGGACCGGCGACTATGCAGCGACCTTCCTCCTCAGCGGCGCTTGCTTCATGCTCAGCTCCGCGGTCCTAATCTCCTCCATGTTAGTCCGACGCTGCCGCAGGTCCAAGTGTAGCTCAGCTGCTCATTTAGATCTGAATGCTTGTGCTTCTGTTGCCGCTCAGCAGGGAATCATATGATGCACCTCACCTCTGCTGGCCCGTGGGTTTACAAAGACAAAACAGTCGTGGTGCTATTTTGACGTGCATCGCCTGTCGCTGCTGTGTTTGGGATTGGAACCGAGACCTCCGGTTCAGTAAGAACAGTTCCCAGAAGAACCAAAGAGGAACAACCTCAGCCCCGTTTTAAAGAAACTGCTGTTTGTTGTGACTGTAACACACAAGGATCAGGTTGTTTTCTTTTCTATGTTGTTGAATGTGGGTTTTCTGTCCTGTGAAGAAAAAGGGCTTTCTTATGTCATACGAGCCAAATTCTGCAAACCTTAAAAAAACTTACTTTTAGTGACAGTGTCAATAATGTGAAGACGCACAAACTGTTCTCACCAATTTTATATAGATTATACATTTTATTTAAACTTTTGATTATAAACTGTTTCTTATCTACTCAAATGATATGTCGATCATTTCATCCAGAAAAACATTTTCAGATACTCAACAAAACACTGCAGAGACACTTTCTGGTGGAAAGAGTCATCATGTGAAAACTAAATATAATGTCCATACATGAAGTTGCACTGCCTATAGTAATAAAATGAAATTGTCCTTGAGCCGACAAGCCTATAGAGAGTGCAGGACAAATTCAACTTAAAAAATTGTGTTGGTTAAAACTGCAAACTTTCATTTAACTTAATTTTAACTTGAATTTTAAATGTAACTTCAACTTGAAGTGGATTTACGTTAACCTTGCCTGTGATGTGCCTTAAATCTCCGTACATTAACGCCATTATGCACAAATACACATATCTGAAACATATCAGACGAAGTAAACGTGCTGATGTTTGTGGATCAGGACGATGTCGTCTCCCTCAGGCCGACACATCATCGTGTAAACGTGTGTTTTCAAGCTTGGGAACACATGACAACCTGTAACTGTAACGCACAACCATATATTCCTGACAGTACTACTTACAAACCTGTGGGGGAAAAAAAATCTGTTGGGGAATAACCAGTGAAACTACAGTGAGTTTTCAGGGAGGAGAAGGGAGTCGGACTTCCCCGACACCTGAGAGGTGGAGTGAAGGCTGCACTGCTGCTTGTATTCAGCCGTTTCTGATGAACCTGTAAGATCAACGCTGAAAAGGTAGTTTTGTGTACTTTGAATTCGATGAAAAATATTCCTGGGAAATAATAGCACCTGTGAAAAAACTAAATATATAAATGTGAACCTCTGCTTTACTCAGATCGCGACACTTCTACTGTGTGTAAATATAATGTTCATGCAATAACTTTCTGTGGGGTTTTGTCATGTATAGAAAATTCCATATATCCATGTTAATGTTTAAAATGTATGTAATTATATTGATTTGTTGGAATGAGGAATAGGATCATAGTTGTGGAGTCGACGTGATGTGGAAGCTATTGAAAGAAATGTATGATTTTTTTTTATTATAATATTCAAGCAAATTATTCCTTCTGATTCTTTCTGTTTTGTTCGATTGTGTTGTTTTGCTGTTCTTCGGTTTCTCTATGGTTCTGTTCTGTTCTATTCCACTGCACCTGCTAGCCACTAGGGGGCAGTAGACTCATGTTTGATCATCTCACACATTTAAAAAAACTTCTCTCTTCAAATCAAATGTTGAAACAGAGGAAAAGTACAAGACTGTGAGAAGGTGTCGATGCTGGGAGAGAGAAACTGGGTTTAACAAGAAGGAACGAAGAAATAAAATGTGTGTGAGCAGATTGTTGTCGTCTTTAGATCTAATGATAATAATATACAAGATGTCGTGGACGTAGCGATGCCGAAACTTTTAATTGAACTAAGAACATTTATTGTGATTACACATTTTCAAAATGGTGATACACGGAAAGTGAAAGTGCAGAAAAACCAGTTTGTTTCATTAATAATTGTGGCGACAGAAATCTCGTTGGAGCAGACACTGACTGTGGAAGGTAAATTTCCCTTTTTGACTTACTGCTACACCCACGTGTTTGTGGTGTGTGTGTTTGTGTGTGTGTGTGTGTGTGTGTGTGTGTGCATGTAAGACTATGAAGTGTGTGTTCACCAAAGAACATCCCGTTCTCTGAGTGCAGGGCCCCCACACGGGGAGCCCTGCATTCTTCCGCTGCTGCAGTAGCATCCTCACATGTGACATGCGTGTGTGTGTTTTGTAACATTACACAGTGTGTTTGGATTTATTTCGATCAGTGTCCTAAAACCTTCCATCTCTGTTGTTTTGTGTTTGTGCTTCTTTGAAACAGCTGATGTTTGGTTTTATTATTTTTAGAAATGAGTCATTTTACACCACAACAGTTTGTGTGTCAATAAGTTCAGAAAAATGCTTCAATTCCTCAAATAGCTCTCATAAAATATGAGTTCATTAGATTCATCATTGAGGCAATCTATAGTCTTAGATGAACATGAAACTAGAATGTGATATCTACCTTTCAGTGGGAGAGACATTCTGTGAAGGTGATTTTTTTCATTGTTATTCTCATCAGATGTTATTTGACAAACCTGTTTTGGCCTCACGGAGCTGCAGTGGGTGATATAATGTGAGAAAGGATTAGTAATAGTGAGTGAATGATAAGTGGAGCTTCTCAGAATGCTGGTGAAGTGAGACGCGTTCAGTAATGCTCATTGTGAAAGTGAGAAACCTGATTAGGTGGTTCTGTTTCCTGTTTACCTTAATTCAAGATGAGGAAAAGCAAAAGCAAATTACAAAGGATCGATCACTGTTTTGATAAGTGCATCATATTTTACAAGTTTTTCCATTTGTTTTATTGGTAGAATCTTAATTTGTAGATGAACCAGTAAATATCAGTGTCAGATAAATACAATGACGATACTTAAGTACACTACAGATACCTCAAACCACATATCACACAGAACAATATTTAGTTATACTCTAATGTATAGAGAATATTGTTGCCGTCAAACCCCTGACTCCCAATATGGCTGCCAAAGGTGTGTTACATCATCTGAAACCCTCCCCCGGGCAGCTGCGCCGTGCGTGCCTCTGTGTGTGTCTGTGTGTGTGTGTGTGTGTGTGTGTTGTTCAGACAGAAGTTTCCACTGTGTAGGTGGATGCGTGGGAGGCAGGCGGAGGAGGGGTTTCCTCTGAGGTTGGCATCCCCGAAACACAGAAAGAATATGAAAAGGACTTCCCCTGTTTCTGTGATGACACGAACACACATTAA